>JARQOD010010875.1:0-25613 GCA_033576555.1 Oophaga sylvatica
CGGATGCTAATGTTGTGCAGTACCTTAAGAAGGATTCTGTTTACCACCAAAGGGATAGGGGCTGATCTCTGCTAAATACACAGTTTAGAAATATAAGACGACTGGAGAAAACACAGACTTGCATACACACCCCAACACAGAAGGAACATAAATGATCGGGGATATTAAACTCAAGCAAGGTGAGCTTAAAACAACTAAGGAGCTCTTTAAAACTTAAGTCTATACAGATACAATCCTATCTGTGGTCTGCATGAAGAATTCACTGGCAACTCCCAAACAGACAACCAGGATTTAAAGGAAACCAATCAAAAAATAATTAATTGCAGCCGGGAGAAACTGCACCCATTCCCAGAACTGAGCACAGCCCAGAATTAACTCCTAACTCCCAAACACAAAAAAACCCAGCAACTCAGCTGTGGAAGTCAGAATGGGGCAACCGCGACGATCTTCGTGGCGATGCACACATGGACAGCTACTTGGTTTACCAAGCTTGACCTCAGGGGGGCGTATAACCTTATTCGCATTAAGCACGGGGATGAATGGAAGACGGCATTCAATACCCCTGAAGGGGCATTTGAGTACCTGGTGATGCCCTATGGGCCACTAATGCTCCTTCCGTCTTCCCAAAGTCCTCATGAATAAACATTTTCAGGGATTTTTGTGGACAAATTTCTGATTGTTTATTTGGATGATATCTTGATTTTTTCTAATGACTGGACTTCTCATGTGAAACATGTTCGAACTGTATTCCAGATTTTGAGAGAGAATGCTCTGTATGTGAAGGGATCAAAGTGTCTTTTTGGCGTACAGAGGATCTCATTTCTGGGATTCATTTTGTCCCCATCTGTTATTGAAATGGACCCGATCAAGGTTCAGGCCATCTGTGATTGGGTCCAACCTACTTCATTGAAGGCTCTTCAGAGATTTTTGGGTTTTGCCAATTTTTATCGTAAATTTATTGGTAATTTCTCGGTTATTGTTAAACCATTAACTGATTTGACCAGAAAGGGTTCTGATGTGGTGAATTGGCCTCCTGAGGCAGTCTCTGCATTTCAGGAACTTAAGCAGAGATTCACTTCTGCTCCTGTTTCTTCGGCAGCCTGATGTTTCTCTGCCATTTCAGGTGGAGGTTGATGCCTCTGAAATTGGGGCAGGTGCCGTTTTGTCCCAAAAAGATCCAGAGACCTCTAAAAGTAACCCTTGTGCCTTTTTCTCTCGAAAATTTTCTCCTACTGAACGTAATTATGACGTGGGTAATCGGGAGTTATTGGCCATGAAGTGGGCTTTTGAAGAGTGGAGACATTGGCTGGAGGGAGCCAAACATCAGGTGGTGGTCCTTACGGACCATAAGAATCTGGTCTATCTGGAATCTGCCAAGCGACTCAATCCTAGACAGGCCAGGTGGGCCTTGTTTTTCACACGTTTTAATTTTGTGGTTTCCTTTCTTCCTGGCACTAAGAATGTTAAGGCGGATGCCCTCTCGAGGAGTTTCCTTGCGGACTCTCCTGAGTTATCTGATCCTTCTGTTATTTTGAAAGAGGGTGTAGTTCTTTCCGCCATCTCGCCCAATTTGAGACTTGCTCTGGAGGGGTGTCAGGAGGATAGGCCCGAGTGCTGCCCTGTTGGAAAATTGTTTGTCCCGGACCAGTGGAAAAAGAGTGTGATGTCTGAGATTCATTGTTCCGCGTTGGCTGGGCATCCCGGAATTTTGGTACCAGAGACTTGGTTAGTCGGTCCTTTTGGTGGCCTACCTTGTCTCGTGATGTCAGGGAATTTGTGCAGTCCTGCGGGACTTGCTCTCGCTCCAAGCCTTGCTCTCGCTCTAGTGGTTTGTTGATGCCATTGCCTGTGCCCAAGAGACCATGGACCCATATCTCTATGGATTTCATTTCCGACCTTCCTGTTTCTCAGAGAATGACCACCATCTGGGTGATTTGTGATAGGTTTTCCAAGATGATACATCTTGTGCCATTACCTAAGTTGCCTTCCTCCTCTGAATTGGTGCCGTTGTTCCTTCAGCACGTGGTTCGTTTACACGGCATTCCTGAGAACATTGTGTCTGACAGAGGAGTCCAGTTTGTTTCCAGATTTTGGAGGACTTTTTGTTCTAAACTGGGTGTTCAATTGTCTTTCTCCTCGGCATTTCATCCTCAGACCAATGGTCAAACTGAGAGAACAAACCAGACATTGGAGACTTATCTAAGATGCTTTGTGTCTGCTGATCAGGATGACTGGGTCTCTTTTTTGCCTTTGGCTGAGTTTGCTCTTAATAATAGGACTAGCTCTGCTACTTTGATGTCTCCGTTTTTCTGTAATTCTGGGTTTCACCCTCGATTTTCTTCAGGACAGACGGAGGCTTCTGTCTGTCCAAGTGTTGACTCTGTTGTGGAGCGTATGCAACTGATTTGGGACCAGGTAGTGGAGAGGTTGTCCCTCTCTCAGGAGAGGGCCCAGCGGTTTGCTAACCGGCATAGGACTGATGGTCCTCGGTTTAAAGTGGGGACTTTGTCAGGTTGTCCTCAAAGAATATTCCTATGAGAGTAGCATCTCCTAAATTTAAGCCTAGGTTCATTGGACCTTATAAGATCATGGAGATTATTAATCCTGTTTCTTTTCGTTTGCTTCTTCCAGGGACATTTAAGATCCATAACGTGTTCCACAAGTCCTTGTTGAAGAGGTTTGTTGAGCCAGTGGTTCCTGCTGCTGTGCCTCCTGACCCTGTTTTGGTTGAGGGCAATCTGGAGTATGTGGTTGAGAAAATATTAGATTCTCGTTTTTCTAGACGGAAACTCCAGTATTTGGTTAAATGGAGAGGTTATGGTCAGGAAGACAATTCTTGGGTGTTTGCTTCGGACATCCATGCTAGGAGACTTATCCGTGCGTATCATAGAACTCATCCTGACCGACCTGGTTGCTCAAATGAGGGTTCGGTGACCCCTCCTCAAGGGGGGGGTACTGTTGTGAATGGGTTTGAGATGAGTTCTGAGCAGAGGCTCCCTCTGGTGGTTACAAGCGGTGCTAGTCTGTCCAGTGAAGATTGTGAGGACTGGGAATCAGGTGTTACTGACTGGTCTTATATAAGGGAGTCACCTTCCCATCAGGGTTGCTGGTGATCAATTGTTCTGGTCTGAATCCTTTATTCCAGTTTCCCTTGTAGCCTGCTGTGTCGTGTCTGCATCTCCTGCTACAGATAAGACATTTTCTTCTTTTGTGTTTGTGCTATATTTTTGCATTTTGTCCTGCACTTCTGTGGGGGCCTTCGGGGACCCCTCCGGGGGCTTCTGCCCTCTCAGTTTTGTTCAGCCACTGATGTTTGTACTTTTGCTTTTTCCAGTTTTTTCAGTGGCTGCTGTTTTGATTTTGTTACACCAGAGAACTAATTTAGGTGGTAGAGGTCGTGTGATCTCAGGTGTTCTTGAAATTAGTAGAGTTGGTGCTTTTCAGGGTTTTCTGGATTGCAGTAAGTACCCTTCCTATCCTTTTCTATTTAGTTAGTTTGGGCCCCAGCGTTTGCTCATACTATTTTCTTTCTGTGTCAGTATTTCATCTTGTCTAACCGCCATTACATGTTTGGGGGCTTTCTGTTATCTTTGGGGTTCTGCTCCGGGGCAGATAGCTTTCCTATATCTATCTTTAGGTGTAGTTAGTTTCTCAGGCTGTGACGAGGCGTCTAGGACCAACGTAGGAACGCTCCACGGCTGCCTCTAGTTGTGGTGGTTAGTCAGGGTACTGCAATCTCATAGATTCCAACTGCTCTGGTGTATTGCCTTTTTTACCTGCACTCCTCAGCTACCGAAACATAACATAGGAGCCTGCTGCACGGTTCTATCTCTTCCCGCCTTCCCCTATGGGAAGGTTGCCTATGCACGTCTTTCCCCTTCTTCCCCTACAGGAAGACTCACTCTTACTTCCCACTATTCTCCTGCTCTAACCCACAAGCTCCACCCACCATCTGCCACCCTTTCCTAGCCAGCAGGCATGGAGTAGAACTGCTGCTAGTGTGTTTGATGGATGCAGTGTTGTGTCAGAGCCAGGTTCAGTGTCTCCATCTTACCCAAAACCTCTGGTTGAGGTGCAGGACGTCTGCGGCGACTGGACCCTTAGGGGCGCCACATTTGCACATTCCTTGCTGGATCACAGGCCTGACAACCCTATGAGGGTTAACTGACTGTGTGTGCGGCTGTGGCAAGGACTCTCTTCACCTGGAAATGTGTCCCCAGTTTTTTACCTTGGACTGGTCCCATGTTGAAGCCCAGCGCATCTATTTGTTGCTAAGCACGTGGTCTGGTCAAAGGGGGAGGGGGAGATCTTGGTTCGGTGGACCCATTTTAAGAGAGACTGGGACTTTTCTACTGAAAGTTGTTACACTGAAGTTATATATATGTGCTGTTTTTTGTCATGGCCGGGGATGGCCATTTTTTAGGGGGGAGGGGTGTAAGGAGGTGGCGGGGAACCTCATCTGCCCCCTCTCTCCCTTGTGCTGGGCACGTGCATTTTATGTGGTACCCAGACAGTATACCCATTTAGTAATGTCTGTATTTCTTGTGTGTTAATGTATTACCCTGTTATCCCCATGTTGTGAACTGTGTTAACTTGTAATGTAATGTGTGTGCTGTGCTTGCAATGTATAATGTCTGCTATTGTATTAATGTGTTATTAATGCCATGAGTGCTGTTCCTGTATTCCATGTTTCTATATGGTGCATACTGTAAACTAGAGATAGGGACAGAAGGGGTTAACCCAGGGGGTTGGGTTAACAGCCCCAAGAAGGAGCAGGAAGTTCCTGCTCCTCAGTTGGAGCCCAGGCAGGCTTTCCTATGGCAGGAGTGCTCCCTTGCTGGGAGCCTACTAAACCCCAGGTGGTGTAAAGACTGCTGTCCTGGACCCACGGGCAATGAAGCAGGCACAGGGACTGTGTGGTGCTTCGCAGAAGGACTTTAAGGAATCGGCTAAAGGACTGTGTCTGTTGCTGCGGCTGCCGTTGCTGCCACCATTGCTGCTGCCGCTAACTCAGCAGCCAAAGAACTCAGGGAAAGAGCAGGAAGGTTATATGTTTTGCTGCAACTACATTTTTTTTCCTTACCCTTTTTCTACTTTTTACTACCTTCTTTACCTATCAATAAATGGTTATCCCTGTTGGATTATAACTGAGTCCCTGGATCCTGTTTGCCTGTGCTGCAGCGACTGCGGAGAAGAGGTTAATTTGTCTGGAGGTACATCTGTCCTGTCCGTTTTCATGTGCAAGGGTTGGGGTGCTCGCTGACTGCTTGGTGGATTCTTTTTGGTGGACTGCAGCTTTAAGTGACTCGGCCATAACTACCACCCCCGTGCCACCTTGTTACATATTTACCTTATATTAAAAAATCGTGCTGAGAGGTTCATTTTAACTTTCCCGGTTCCGTACATTCCTTAATCAAGAAAAGGCAAAAACACTATTGCATGCCCTCATCATTTCCCGCCTCAACTACTACAACCTCCTGTTTTGTGGCCTCCCTTCTAACACTCTCCACACCCCTCCAATCTATCCTAAATTCCACTGCCCGACTAATGCATCTATCCCCCAGCTATACTCCGGCCTTTCCTCTCTGTCAATTACTTCACTGGCTCCCCATTGCCTAGAGACTCCAGTTCAAAAGCATTACCTTGGCATACAAAGCCATCCACAACCTGTTTCCTCCATACATCTGTGACCTAGTCTCCCGATACTTACGTGCACGCAACCTCTGATCCTTACAAGATCTCCTGCTCTACTCCTCTCCTATCTCCTTTTCCCATAATCGCATACAAGATTTCTCCATGCATCCCTCCTACTCTAGAACTCTGTATCCCAACATATCAGACTCTCGCCT
This sequence comes from Oophaga sylvatica, assembly GCA_033576555.1. NCBI lineage: Eukaryota > Metazoa > Chordata > Amphibia > Anura > Dendrobatidae > Oophaga > Oophaga sylvatica. The sequence goes on from JARQOD010010875.1 coordinate 5,850, forward strand.
ACCGTGATAACCGTCATAAGGAAAGGACAAGTCTACAACCTGCAGTAACCCTTGTTCCACCATACCGTTGCACGACCAGCTCTACCCTCACCTACTGTATCCTCACCCACCCCTTGCTGATTGTGAGACCTCGCTGGCAGGGTCCTCTTTCCTCCTGTGCCAGTGAGTGACTTGTGTTGTCTAAGATTATTGTACTTGTTTTTTGTTATGTATTCCCCTTTTCTCATGTAAAGCACCATGGAATATATGGTGATATAATAATAACTAACTGACAGACTACGTGGATGTAAGACTTATGGCTGTTATTGAAAAGGTGGCCGGCTATAACTGAGATAAGAATATTTTAATTTTTTATTTAGTTGCATAATAATTCTTAATACTTAGGGCTCGCTCACACTGGTGAATATTCTCTCATGTGAGAGAATCGCACTGATTATACTAATGACACTTGGCTCAAACTCTGTCAGAGTTTAATCTGAGTGTCATCTGAGTGTGATCCGATTTTCTCGCATAAGAGAATCGCAGCACAGGCGTGAAGACGGAGAACTTAAAGCAAACCTGTCAGTAGGATTTTGCTAAGTAAACTACAGGCATTGCCATGTTTCCTCTGTAATACTGATTAAAATGATACCTGGGGTGAAGAAATCCATTTTGTGGTTCTCGTGTAATCAGTGTTAGAAGTTTTCAGCTAATGAGATGCCTGAGTTCCAGGGTGGGACTGTAGGCAGAGTCTTATCAGCCTGCTCTAAGCCAGAGAAACCAAGGAAAGATATGCCCGCAGGCCACCCCGAAGCACATACATGTTCCTCATCATAGAGACAGTGAGAAAGGCAGACTGTTTGTGCTTCGGGCCAACCTGTGTGCAGGTCTTTCCGTGGTTTCTCTGGCTTAGCGCAGGAAGATAAGACTCTGCCTACAGTCCTGCCCCAGAGCATGGGCATATCATTAACTGAAAACTTCTAACACTAATTATACAAGAACCACAACACAGATTTCTTTACCCCAGGTATCATTTTAATCAGTTTAACAGTTTAGTTTACTTAGCAAAGTCCTGCTCACAGGTTTGCTTTAATTTCTCCTTCTCCATTGTCTCTATGAGCGTACATCGGACTGAACTTGGATGACATTCGAGTGCAGGCCAATGTTTTAAACGCACCCATAGACTTGAATGGGTGTGTGTGATTCAAATATCGGAGCCACTTGCAGCATGCTGCCATAGTTTTCTCAAAATAATTTCAGATATGCACTGCCCAATAGTACAACAATGGGCCAAGTGCTATCAGATAAAACATCATCTCATAGCACTTGGCTGTGTTATACGGCAGTGTGATTGAACCCTAACAGTTGCCCTGTAATTGTGCACATAGATATATTCCTAAGTCAACGTTCACATGATCAGTATTTGGTCAGTATTTTACCTCAGTATTTCTAAGCCAAAACAAGGAGTGGGAGAACCAGACGAAAAGTATAATAGAAACACGTCACCACTTCTGCATTTTTCACCCACTCCTGGTTTTGGCTTTCAAATACTGATGTAAAATACTGAACGTAACCTAAAAAAGACTAAACCTCACTTTTTAATTTGTTAAATATTCAAATTTCAGTTTTATTTACATTTTGCATTGACCTCACTGGAGTTGGTTAACCCCTTAGTGACAGCCAATTTGCAGCTTAATGATCAGGCCAATTTTTACAATTCTGACCACTGTCACTTTATGAGGTTATAATTCTGGAACGCTTTAACGGATTCTGTTGATTCTGAGAAAGTGTTTTCGTGAAATATTGTGCGTCATGTTAGTGGTAAAAATTTTTTCGATATGACTTGCGTTTATTTATGAAAAATATGGAAGTATGGCAAAAAAATTTAAAATTTTAAAATGTTTTCAAAATTTTAATTGTTATGCCCTTAAATTAGAGCTATATGTCACACAAAATACTTAATAAATAACATTTACCACATATCTATTTCACATCAGCACAATTTTGGAAACAACATTTTTTTTGTTAGGAAGTTATAAGGGTTAAAAATTGACCAGCGCTTTCTCATTTTTACAACAAAATTTACAAAACCATTTTTAGGGACTTTAGGGACCATCTCATTTGAAGTCACTTTGAGGGGTGTACATGACAGAAAATACCCAAAGGTGACACCATTCTAAAAACTTCACCCCTCAAGGTGCTCAAAACAACATTCAAGAAGTTAATTAATCGTTTATGTGCTTCACACGAACTGAAGCAATGTGGAAAGAAAAAATGAACATTTAACTTTTTTTCACAAACATTTTAGTTCAGAACCAATTTTTTTTATTTTGACAAGTGTAAAAAAGAAAATGAACCAAAAAATTTGTTGTGCAATTTCTCCTGAATACGTCGATACCCCATATGTGGGGGTAAACCACTGTTTGGGCGCATGGCAGAGCTCGGAAGGGAAGGACTTTTTCAATGCAGAATTGGCTGGAATTGAGATCAGACGCCATGTCGTGTTTGGAGAACCCATGATGTGCCTAAATAGTGGAAAGCCCCCACAAGTGACACCATTTTGGAAACTAGACCCCCAAGGAACTTATCTAGATGTGTGGTGAGCACTTTGAACCCCCAAGTGCTTCACAGAAGTTTATAACGTAGAGTCGTGAAAATAAAAAATCATATTTTTTCCACAAAAATTATATTTTGCCCCCAAATTTTTATTTTCCCAAAGGGTAACAGAAGAAATTAGACAACAAAAGTTGTTGTGCAATTTGTCCTGAATACGCTGATACCCAATATGTGGGGATAAACCACTGTTTGGGTGCACAACAGAGCTCGGAAGGGAAGGAGCGCCTGTTGACTTTTTCAATCCACAAATGGTTGGAATTGAGATCGGACGCCATGTCGCGTTTGAAGAGCCCCTGATGTGTCTAAACAGTGGAAACTCCCCACAAGTGACCCCATTATGGAAACTAGACCACCCAAGGAACTTATCTAGATGTGTGATGAGCACTTTGAACCCCCAACTGTTTCACTAAAGTTTATAACGCAGAGCCGTTAAAATAAGAAATCCTTTTTTTCCACAAAAAGGATCTTTTAGCCCCCAATTTTTTATTAACAGGAGAAATTGGACCCTCAAAAGTTGTTGTGAAATTTGTCCTGAGTACGCTGATACCCCAGGAACCACTGTTTGGGCGCATGGCAGCGCTCGGAAGGGAAGGAGCGCCGTTTTGGAATGCAGACTTTGATAGAATGGTCTGTGGGCATCATGTTGCATTTGCGGAGTCCCTGATGTGCATAAACAGTGGAAACCCCCAAGTGACCCCAATTTGGAAACCCTAACTTTAGCCCCAACCCTAACCCTACCTTTAGCTCCAACCCTAACCCTAACTTTAGCCACAACCCTAACTTTAACCCAACTCACTTTAGCCCAACTCTAACCCTAGTGGGAAAATGTAAATAAATACATTTTTTAATTTTATTATTTTTCCCTAACTAAGAGGGTGATAAAGGGGGTTTGATTTACTATTTTTTTTACTTAGATCACTGTGATAGGGTCTATCACAGTGACCAAAATGAACCAATAGGAAAAATCTCCTATGTGTTGCCTGGTTCCGGCTGGCAGACCTCAGTTGGCACACTGCGCATGCGCCTGGCATTTTCTTCCCGGAAGAATATGGCGGCGGCAGTGGCGGGAAGCAGGAGGGCCCAGGGACACCAGGAGGTACCGGGGGGGATCAGGATCCTATTTCTCCTCTGATGTGCGATCACATCAGAGGAGAGAGAAATTAAATGGCAAATCGGACTTGCGGTAGCCATTATACCATTAATAATGGCGATTGCAACACCGGGGTCGGTCTGAGGTGTTAATTAACGGCGCTGTGGTTTAAGTACCCTTAACCCCTTTCTGACCTTAGATCTACTATCCTGACCACGTGACCAGGGCCCCTATGACCATGGATGGAATGGTACGTAATATGCGATCGGCCGCATGTCAGCTGATTCTCACAGCTGACACCCGGCACTAAGTGCCAGGAGCGGTCACAGACTGCTCCCGACACTTTAACACCCAGAACACTGCGATTGAACATGATTGCATCATTCCGGAGCCGGCACAGTGGCCGACAGCCCCTCTACCTTTGGATCGGAGACCCCGCCGCATGCTGCGGGATCCCGATCGCTGCAATAGAGACCCGATGTTGTCACGACAACATCTGGGTCTCCAAAGCTGTGAAACTTCCTGTCATGCGCAGTGCATGTCAGGAAGTCTCACAGGTTAGTGTACAGAAGCTGCAGAGCTGACAGCTTCTGTAGCATACAGATGCTGCTTCATCTGCATGCTATAGAAGCAATCATCCTGCACAAAATGATTGTCACATAGTGGGACAAAGTGTAAAAGTAAGCATTAAATAATTTTTTTTTTAAATAATTGTAAAAATATTTAAAAAAATAATAAAAAATATTAAAAAAATCAATATTTATTCTATCACTAAATAAATATTTGAATAAAAAAAAATCTAAACAATAAAAGTACACATATTTGGTATTGTCGTGTCCGTAACGACCCGACCTATAAAACTGTCCCACTAGTTAACCCCTTTAGTGAACACCATAAAAAAACAAGGCAAAAAACAATGCTTTATCATTATACCGCCAAACAAAAACTGGAGTAACACACGATCAAAAAGACAGATATAAATAAACATGGCACCGCTGAAAACGTCATCTTGTCCCGCAAAAAACGAGCCACAATACAGCATCATCAGCAAAAAATAAAAAAGTTATAGAATAAAGAATGCAACAAATATTATTTTTTCTATAAAAAAATATATAAAAGCACCAAAACATAAAAAAAAGATATAAATGAGGTATCGCTGTAATCGTACTGACCCAAAGAATAAAACCGCCTTATCAATTTACCACATGCAGAATGGTGTAAATGCCCCCCCCTAAAGAAATTCATGAACTGCTGGTTTTTGCTCATTCTGTCTCCCAAAAATCGTAATAGAAACCGTTCAAAAATGTCATGTGCCCGAAAATGGTACCAATAAAAATGTCAACTCGTCCCACAAAAAACAAGACCTCACATGACTCTGTAGGCCAAAATATGGAAAAATTATAGTTCTCAAATTGTGGTGATGCAAAAACTATTTTTTGCAATAAAAAACATCTTTAAGTGTATGACAGCTGCCAAACATAAAAACCCACTATAAAAACCCGCTATAAATAGTAAATCAAAGCCCACTTTTTTCCCCCCCTAGTTAGGCAAAAATAATAAAATAAAAAATGTATTTATTTCCATTTTCCCATTAGGGTTAGGGTTGGGGCTAGGGTTAGGGTTGAGGCTAAAGTTAGGGTTAGAGTTGGGCTAAAGTGAGTGGGGCTAAATTTAGGGTTAGGGCTGGGGCTAAAGTTAGGGTTAGGGTTGGGGCTAAAGTTAGGGTTAGGGTTGGGACTAATGTTATTGTTAGGGTTGGGGCTAAAGTTAGGGTTGGGGCTAGAGTTGGGGTTAGGGTTTGGATTATGGTTGGGATTAGGGTTAGGGTTGGGATTAGGGGTGTGTTAGCATTAGGGGTGTGTTAGGGTTATGTTTGTGGTTAGGGTTATGTTTAGGGTTGGGATTAGGGTTAGGGGTGTGTTGGGGTTAGGGTTGGAGTTTTAATTGGGGGGGTTTCCACTTTTTAGGCACATCAGGGGCGCTCCAAACCCGACATGGTGTCTGATCTCAATTCCAGCCAATTTTGACTTGAAAAAGTCAAACGTTACTCCTTCCCTTCCGAGCTCTGCCATGCACCCAAACAGTGGTTTACCCCCACATATGCGGTATCAGCATACCCTGGACAAATTGCACAACAACTTTTGGGGTCCAATTTCTCCTCTTACCCTTGAGAAAATGAAAAATTGGGGGCAAAAAGATCATTTTTGTGGAAAAAATATGATTTTTTATTTTTACTGCTCTACGTTATAAACTTCTGTGAAGCACTTGAAGGTTGAAAGTGTTCACCACACACGTAGATAAGTTCCTTGGGGGTCTATTTTCCAAAATGGTGTCACTTGTGGGGGGTTTCCATTGTTTAGGCACATCAGAGGCTCTACAAACGCGACATAACGTCCGATCTCAATTCCAGACAATTTTGCATTGAAAAGTTAAACGGCACTCCTTCCCTTCCAAGCCCTGCCATGCACCCAAACAGTGGTTTCCCCCCACATGTAAGGTATCAGCGTACTCGAGACAAATTGCACAACAACTTTTGGGGTCCAACTTGTCCTGTTACCCTTTGTAAAATAAAAAAATTGGATCTGAATTAATTTTTTTGTGAAAAAAAGTTAAATGTTCATTTTTTTTTAAACATTACAAAAATTCATGTGAAGCACCTAAAGGGTTAATAAACTTCTTGAATGTGGTTTTGAGCACCTTCAGGGGTGCAGTTTTTAGGATGGTGTCACTTTTGGGTATTTTCTATCATATAGACCCCACAAAGTGACTTCAAATGTGATGTGGTCCCTAAAAAAAAGTGTTGTAAAAATGAGAAATCAACTTTTAACCCTTATAACTTCCAAAAAAAAAAAATTTGGTTACAAAATTGTGCTGATGTAAAGTAGACATGTGGGAAATGTGATTTTTTGACTATTTTGTGAGATATAACTCTCTGATTAAGGGCATAAAAATTAAAAGTTTGAAAATTGTGAAATTTTCAAAATTTTCGCCAAATTTCCGTTTTTTTCACAAATAAACGCAAGTTATATCGAATAAATTTTACCACTAACATGAAGTACAATATGTCATGAAAAAGCATTCTCAGAATTGCCAAGATCCGTTGAAACATTCCAGAGTTATAACCTCATAAAGGGACAGTGGTCAGAATTGTAAAAATTGACCTGGTCGTTAACATGCAAACCACCCTCGGGCGTAAAGGGGTTAGCTGCAGGGCCGGATTAACGTAGGGGCTGATGGAGCTGCAGCTCCAGGCCCCTTGTTAGAGATAGGCCCATCCGCGGCCCAGCCAGCCGCTTGTTATCTAGTGGCTCTCTGCTCTCCTCCCTTCCCTGTGCTGCTGACGTCAGCCTGGTGGTGGAGGGGGAGGGGAGGAGCCAGGAGAGACTGTGTGCTGGAGGGGGAGAGAGGAAACCTGGTGCTGAAAGTACTATAGGAGAGGAGTCGGCAGCAGCACAGTGTTATCTCATTCACCCAATCCAGAAGCAGGATGTAAATGAAGGCAGAACATGTGACCACAGAGCAGCCAGTCACAGCTCACCTTTCACTTGTCCTCATCCATGCACTGTCTTCTTACAGCTTTGCCTATTGGCATCCTGCCCTGTGTTCAGTGTCACGTTGTAGTGACGGTCCCTGTCTGGAGGAGAGAGTTAGAGACAGGCAGGCAGAGGTGTGTGTGCTGTTACAAGAATCCCAGCCATATTACAGTGAAAGCAGATGGAGAATCCTGAAGTCTCTGCACAGGTTTGTGTTATAAAGTGTGTGGTTTCTGACAAATTCCATCAGTAGCATTGAATGGCCCATAGTAATATAGGGCAGCATTGAGAGGCCCATTCTAGTATATAGCGCAGCATTGAATGGCCCATAGTATATATAGGGCAGCATTGAATGGCCCATAGTATATATAGCGCAGCATTTAGAGGCCCTCTCAATGCTGCATTATATATACTATGGGCCATTCAATGCTGTGCTATATATACTATGGGCCATTCAATGCTGCGCTATATGGGCCTCTCAATGCTGCATTATATATACTATGGGCCTCTCAATGCTGCGCAACTATGGGCCATTCAATGCTGCATTATATATACTATGGGCCATTCAATGCTGCATTATATATACTATGGGCCATGCAATGCTGCGCTATATATACTATGGGCCATTCAATGCTGCGCTATATATACTATGGGCCATTCAATGCTGCATTATATATACTATGGGCCATGCAATGCTGCGCTATATATACTATGGGCCATTCAATGCTGTGCTATATATACTATGGGCCATTCAATGCTGCATTATATATACTATGGGCCATGCAATGCTGCGCTATATATACTATGGGCCATTCAATGCTGCGCTATATATACTATGGGCCATTCAATGCTGCATTATATATACTATGGGCCATGCAATGCTGCGCTATATATACTATGAGCCATGCAATGCTGCGCTATATACTAGAATGGGCCTCTGAATGCTGCGCTATATATACTATGGGCCATGCAATGCTGCGCTATATATACTATGGGCCATTCAATGCTGCATTATATATACTATGGGCCATGCAATGCTGCGCTATATGGGCCTCTCAATGCTGCATTTATATACTATGGGCCATTCAATGCTGCGCTATATATACTATGGGCCATGCAATGCTGCATTATATATACTATATGGGCCATTCAATGCTGCATTATATATACTATGGGACATTCAATGCTGCGCTATATACTAGAATGGGCCTCTCAATGTCGCCCTATATTACTATGGGACATTCAATGCTGCGTTATATACTAGAATGGGCCTCTCAATGTTGCCCTATATATACTATGGGCCATTCAATGCTGCATTATATATACTATGGGCCATTCAATGCTGCGCTATATACTAGAATGGGCCTCTCAATGTCGCCCTATATTACTATGGGACATTCAATGCTGTGCTATATACTAGAATGGGCCTCTCAATGTCGCCCTATATTACTATGGGACATTCAATGCTGCGCTATATACTAGAATGGGCCTCTCAATGTCGCCCTATATTACTATGGGACATTCAATGCTGCGCTATATACTAGAATGGGCCTCTCAATGTTTCCCTATATTACTATGGGACATTCAATGCTGCGTTATATACTAGAATGGGCCTCTCAATGTCGCCCTATATTACTATGGGACATTCAATGCTGCGCTATATATACTATGGGCCATTCAATGCTGCGTTATATACTAGAATGGGCCTCTCAATGTCGCCCTATATTACTATGGGACATTCAATGCTGCGCTATATACTAGAATGGGCCTCTCAATGTTGCCCTATATTACTATGGGACATTCAATGCTGCACCATATACTAGAATGGGAGCGTTTAAATGCCCTCTCTCTGTTATGTATTGAAAATAGATTGCTGAATGAGCTTAATCTTGATTCTGCAATTGAGGAATTTGCAAGCAAAAAAGCACGAAAAGTGAATGTGTAGTTTAATTTTCTTCTACCAGTTTGATTTATTTACGATAAAACACAGTTTAGCGTTCAGTGAATAACCCTGTTTATTTGCCTCATAAGTTACTATCAGCGTGATAACCATAACAGACTTTCTATATCCACCATATACTAGAATGGGCCTCTCAATGTTGCCATATATGTGTATGGGGCCTCTCTGACGCAATATTACTAATGTGGCTATGTATGGCAGTATTATTGAGATGGCTATGTATGGCAGTATTATTGAGATGGCTATGTGTGGCACTATAAGGGGGCTATGTGTGGCAGTATTAAGGGCCGTTTAGACTGTCCAAATTCTTGTCTGATCGGCCGGACTTTAATTATTTCCCAGGGTGCCCTGAGGCTGAGAAGGTTGAGAAAAACTGCTATAGGAGGACGTCAGACTGAGGTGTGAGTTGTGTGTTCCTGTGGAGCAGGTACTAATGTTATAATACATCTTGTGCTGCTGACATATATACAGACATGTTATTGCTATGTATAGCTGTGGTACTGGTATATAAGCAGGTACTAATGTTATACATAGATGTGCTGCTGACATATATACACACACAGTACTGGTATATATGGCTGTGATACTGGTATATAGGCAGGTACTAATGTTATAGATGGGCTGCTGACATACATACAGACACAGAACTGGTATATATAGCCGTGGTACTGGTATATACGCAGGTATTAATGTTATATGTAGATGTGCTGCTGACATATATACAGACAGGTGGCCAATCAGCGGCTACTGTCTGAAGTTCTGGCATGGTGGCCGCCATCATGCTAGGAGTTCTGACAGTGACTGCTGCAGCGGATGATTGTCACACCTGTCCGGCGCATAATCTCATTACTTGGACCATTGCCATTAATATGGAGGTTGATTGGGGATTGTGATCCACCAGCTGCTTGTTAGTCCCTGGATTGTGGATTATTATCTGTATTTACCCACATAGTCAATGTCTGCACGTGTAGATTGTGCCTGGATTGTGGATTTTAATCTGTATTTATTTGCCTCATAAGTTACTATCAGCGTGCGTAATAACCATAACATACTTTATATCCACTGTATTTATATTAGGCATGTATCATATATTTATATTTACTTTGTTCTATAGCTTTATTTACAATAAAACACAGTTTAACGTTCAGTGAATAACCCTGCTTATTTGCCTCATAAGTTACTATCAGCGCGATAACCATAACAGACTTTCTATATCCACTGTATTTATATTAGGCATGTATCATATATTTACTTTGTTTATATCTTTTACGTTACATTTTTGGCCTTTGTGAATTGCCGTGTTTGGCCCCACCCCTTGCCCCGCCCTTGCCCCGCCCCTTCAGCTCCAGGCCCATCATGTTCTTAATCCGGCCCTGGTTAGCTGCCGCTGTTTAAAGGCGTATCGGCGGTCATTAAGGGGTTAATGATAAAATTAGATATCAAAAATGCTAACTGCCTAATAATTGTGCACACAGTGTATATATATGGAGATGAATATCATGGTGCTGCATTCTGTGTCAGTTCACAGCGTAGGGAGCGATGTGCCGCAATCTGATAAATATCTTATTGCCGTACTTATTTGTTAAATGCATTCTGTAAGCATGAAAAATAAACCACTTTGCATCTAACGACTAATATAAAACACTTATCTTATCTAGGAGATTGGAAATAACACACAGTGAATTCACATCTCAAGTGCTGCAGACATTTTTTTACATAATTCGTTTAAAATGTTGTAAGACAGAACAAAAGTTAAATAAAACTTATTGCTTTATGGTGGAAATGAAATGCACAATAATTTGATAAGGAGGAATGAGAATAACTAGAAATTCAATTTTTCTATTTGATATCCACTGCTCATGACTACTTAGATTCAGATTTTTTTCCCTTTAGTACAGTGCTACAAAAAACAGCGCTATACATAAAAGAGAAGCCTATGCAAGAAACGGCGCTATACATAATGAGAGGATGCTATATAATACAGTCTGAAAATTTCATCCATTTATGCTTAAATCATACAACACTGCCCTTCACCTCTCCAACCAAACCTACTTCAACACCCTCATCACCTCACTAGTCAATAACCTTAAACGTCTCTTTGACACTTTTCATTCCCTACTCAACCCAAGTGAACCAACACATGTCTAGGTGGCACATAAATACATGTATGCAAATCATATGCTTGCAGTTGCATGACCTCTTGCTCTCACCACCGGCACTAGAGGATCCTGACAATGTGCAACGCGTTTGCTATAAGGATTCAGAAATCTGCAGTTGCACAGAGTGACTACTGACTTTCATCACAAACTTGGACAACCCCTTTATAAATGTAGTAACCCTTAACTTGTCAGACAGCATAATAGCTTATTAACATAGCCATGTATCACGTAATCGTATAAGTTATAGATTGTTACATATGTACAAGATCAGAACCAATAACAGTGCAATAATACATCAACATAACCACCAGCAGTACAGAAATATATCACCAGAACCACCATCAGTACAAGAATATATCATCAGAACCTCCAGCATTCCAGAAGCACAATCAGTGCAGATATATGTCCCCTGAACCACCATCAGTAGAGAAATACATCACCAGAACCACCATCAGTACATGAATACATCAACAGAACCACCATCAGCACATGAATACATCACCAAGCTTAGTACAGCAATCAATTGTAATCTCAGGTCAGCCCCATATAGAAATGAATCACATGAACTTACAACTCCCAGTATGTCCTTAATAATGGTAAAGTGATACAGGGAGTTGTTATTAACAGCCAACAGACTGCAGACCATACAAGAACCACAGTACTGATGAGATGCAGGCAGTATCACAAATAAACATTTACATCCAAGTACCTTATAGACGACATTGTTTGTGATGTTGGAGTCGCTCTCTTTCTTTTCTTCTTCATCTTGTCTAGATGCCATGATGACTTTTTACATTAAGAGCTCGTCTCTGAAGACTTCCATCTTGTCTTGTCTTCTACAGCACATCCCAACCCTTAAAAATAGCAGGGTGATTATAATGCTCCTGAATAAAAATATCTGCCCTTCGCTGTAACCCTAAAAAAATAATTGCACTGTGCTCCCTGCACAAAATATGATGCCACACTGTCCCTCTAATGGTTTGTGCCCTCCACACTGCCCCCTCCTTTCCATCCTGGCCCTCTCTTCACACTGTTCTCTCACACTGTGTCCTCCATATAGTGCCCAGTAACTATACTGTGCCCCTCATATGCCCCCTCCTTACAGTGCCCCACACTGTCCCCACACTGCCCCGTCTCTATACTGTGCCCCCTCACACTTTTCTCCCCCCATAATGTCTCCTCACATTATTCCCTTCAATAGTCTTTTCACACATTCCCCCTCCCTCTTCATACTGTCTCCTCTCACATTTTCCCTTCTTGCTCTCCACCTTGTCTCCTTATAAATCCTCACTCCCATACTGTTTCTGCATTCATTCCCTCCCTCTCCTCATACTGTTTTCTCACAAATTCTACACTTCCTATACTGTATCCTCACAGATCCTCCTCACTCCCCATACTGACATTCTGTCTCCGCACAGGTCTCCATCTCTCCCCATACTGTGTCTGCAACAATGCCCCCACCCCCTCCTACTATGTCTATGCACCAATCCACCCACTTTTCATAGCGTCCGCACTACTTTTCCCTTTCAGACCGTGTCTTTACCATACTGTGTCCATGCCACTCCCCCCACACTCGTCATAATGTATTCGCACCTATGCCCCATACCCTCCCTTCTCATAGTGTGTCCACACCGATCCCCCTTTGGCTACTCATTCAGTGTCCTCACCAATCCCCCACTCCTCATACTATGTCCACACCAGTCCCTCCCTTGCTTCTCATACTGTGTCTGCACCAATCCCCCCACTCCTCTTACTGTGCCTGCACTAATCACCCCCACTCTTCATGCTGTGTCTGCACTAATCCCCACTACTACAGAGAGAAACATCATCGTCCTTCAAACTCCAAGAGGACACTAGCGGTCTGCTGCAGCTCCAAGCCTCAACAGGGAAGTGCACCGCTACTCCCAACAGTAAGTTGGGAGCTATAAACACCCAGATCCATGTGATACAATTAAGGCCGGGGGAGGTGGACACTAGTCTGCAAGGCCAATGAGACCTTCTGCAGCCAGATGCAGTGCAACTGTCTGCAGCCTCTGACACACCCGTGACATTAGGTGACCCAACAACGTATTTACCTAGCAGTGCTGAACCTCAAAAACATTATCAGGGATAATACAGTTGTGTGAAAAAGTGTTTGCACCCTTCCTGATTTCCTATTCTTTTGCATGTTTGTCACACTTAAATGTTTCAGATCATCAAACAAATTTAACCCCTTAGTGACAGAGCCAATTTGGTACTTAATGACCAAGCCAATTTTTATAATTCTGACCACTGTCAGTTTATGAGGTTATAGCTCTGGAACGCTTCAACATATCCCACTGATTCTGAGAATGTTTTTTCGTGACATATTGTACTTCACGTTAGTGGTAAAATTTCTTTGATATAACTTGCGTTTTTGCAAAAATTTTGAAAATGTTGCAATTTTCAAACTTTTAATTTTTGTACTCAAATCAGAGAGTCGTGTCACACAAAATAGTTAACAAATAACATTTCCCACATGTCTACTTTACATCAGCTCAATTTTGGAAACAAAATTTTTTTTTTTGTTAAGATGTTATAAGGGTTAAAAGTTGACCAGCGATTTCTTATTTTTCCAACAAAATTTACAAAACCATTTTTTTAGGGACTACCTCACCTTTTAAGTGAGTTGGGGAGGTTAATATAACAGAAAATATCCAAAAGCGACACCATTATAAAAACTGCACCCCTCAAGGTGCGCAAAACCACATTCAAAAAGTTTATTAACCCTTCAGGTGCTTCACGAGCACTAAAGCAATGTGGAAGGAAAAAATTAACATTTTACTTTATTCACAAAAAATTATTTTGGAGCTAATTTTTTTATTTTCACAAAGGTAACAGGAAAAAATGGACCACAAAATTTGTTGTGCAATTTCTCCTGAGTATGCCAATACCCCATAGGTGGGGAAAAGCCACTGTTTGGGTGCATGGCAGGGCTCAGAAGGGAGGGAGCACTGTTTGACTTTTTGAACGCAAAATTGGCTGGAATCAATGGTGGCACCATGTCCCGTTTGGAGACCCCCCTGATGTACCTAAACAGTGGAAAACCCCCAATTCTAATTTCAACCCTAACCACAATACACCCCTAACCCTAATCCCAACCATAACCCTAACCACAACCCTAACCCCAAACACCCCTAACCCTAATCCCAACCCTAACCGTAATCCCATCCCTAGCCCCAAACCTAACCCTAGCCCCAACCCTAACCCTAGCCCCAACCCTAACTCTAACTGTAGCCCCAACCCTAACCCTAACTTTAGTCTAACTCACTTTAGCCCAATTCACTAAAGCCCAACTCAGTTTAGCCCAACTCTAACCCTAGTGGGAAAATGGAAATAAATACATTTTTTATTTTATTATTTTTACCTAAGGGGGTGACAAATGGGGGTTTGATTTACTATTTTTTTTTGATTACCGTGATAGGGTCTAGCACAGTGATCAAAATGAACCAATAGAAAAAATTTCCTATTGTTGCCGGGTGTCGGCCAGCAGATCTCGTCAGGCTCCTCAACGGAGGTACCGGGGTAATCAGTGGACTCTATTTCTCTCTCCTCTGATGTGCGATCACATAAGAGGAAAGAGAAATTAAATGGAAAATGGGACTTTTTTTGCGATCACCGTTTTGCGGCAATCGCAACACCGGGGTCGGTAACAACCGACCTGAATCATGTTCTCTGGGGTTTCGGCTAACCCTGGTAGCCGAGGCCCCGGAGAAATTCCGACTCTGGGGGGCGCTATACCCTTATTCCTCAGTACCATTAAAAAGCGGCGCTGTGGTTTAAGTACCCTTAACTGCCTCTATTAAAAAGACGGATCGGTGGTCGTTAAGGGGTTAAATATTAGCCAAAGATAACCCAAGTAAACCAAAATTAAATTTTTAAATGAAGGATCTTTATTATTAAGGAAAAAAGAAACCCAAGCCTACAGGGCCCTGTGTGAAAAAGTGACCTCCCTAAACATAAATGAACTGTGGTTTATCACATCTTTGGGAAGCTGAGTTCCAATTCATTAGCTACACCCAGGCGTGATTACTGCCACACCTGTTCTCAATCATGAAATCAATCAAGAAATCACTTAAATAGGACCTGCCTGACAGTGAAGTAGATCAAAATGTCCTCAAAAGCTAGACATCATGCAGCAATCCAAATAAATTCTGGAACAAATGAGAAACAAAGTAATTGAGCTCTATCAGTCTGCAAAATGATATAAAGCCATTTTTAAATCCAATATCCATAAGAATGAATTTGCCTCCTATGACATAATTTCCTGACATCATTATCCTTTTTGAAGCCCTATGCTCTACTATTGGCACCTTGTAAGTTTAGCACTGGCTACTCCACAAGCTATTGTATTCCATCTATTTTGGTCTCATAAAAGGGATAAATCAGGCTATGTCACTGTCTGTCCATTATGACATCATTGCTCCTGTATCATGACATGCACTAGTACTTTCATTACAAAATTGGTGACATTATGTAGGCAGTGACATTGGCCCTCACAAAATCTTACTAGTAGGGACCACTATCTAATATATAGTTATTGGAAACACTGCTATTACAGGTACAGTGGAAATGATACTTGTTACAAAATACAATAGCTGTTGTTATTTTTCAAGTCAATTTTTGTATCAAAATAACATATTTGCTAAGTGTTGTAAAAAAGAATGTGTCTTATATATATATCATTCTTCAATAATAAGTATATTTTTTTCTAATTTTTTTTCTGTGTTGGTGAATCAGCAGGCAGTAGAAGCCACTGTGTTGTGCAGGTGTGCCTTGTGTAGGGGAATACTGTGCAAAGTACAATTTGTGTACACCAAGGTTAATTACTGCAATTTATTATGTTTACATTGCTTTCATGTTTGGAGTTGGTGATGTGATTTCATAATTGGTACGCTGGAGATGTACTTAAGTTAATTTCTGTGTTTGTATGTAAGCATACACAACTATACAAATGCACATATATGTGCATTTATAAAAACAGAGTTATCACTTGGAATTTAAAAAAAAAAAGAGTGCACCTTTTTTCCCCGAAAGATCATTCCCATTTCTCCTTGTGTTGTGTCTGGTATTGCAGTATTTCCTCACCTGCTTAAATGAAGAATTGAAACACAATACCCATATCTGGAAAAAAATGCATACCTCTTTTCTAATCCTAGACAATCAATTAAGAAGATCTACTCAGAAAATTACTTCTAGTCTAGTTAGACTGATTGTTTACATAGGGATG
Organism: Oophaga sylvatica; assembly: GCA_033576555.1. Lineage (NCBI taxonomy): Eukaryota > Metazoa > Chordata > Amphibia > Anura > Dendrobatidae > Oophaga > Oophaga sylvatica. Next base: position 22,435 of record JARQOD010010875.1, read on the forward strand.
ATGCACAACCAATGGAGTGACTGTGACATAGGGAAGTGTTAGTCCGAAGGCACAACTCATTTTTGCATTTGTGCATTTTTTTGTCTAGTTTTTGACATTGTTCACTTTTTTTTCTTTGTACTTTATTATTTTTTTTAATTTTAAACTTTTTTAAAGTTTATTCTATTTGTTTGATTGTATTTTTTTTATGTTCACCATTATTGTAAGGAGTTTAGGGTTTTCAGATGTTTCTGGCAGATTCATAATCTGCGATTTTTCAAAAAGTTACTAAATAACTGCGCAGATGTACTCCAGGCCCCTCTCTGGTTAATTTTATGCCATTTTTCAGATGATATGAAATGTGCGACTTTTTGCTTTAAAAGTCACAAAAAATGGGTAAAAAACAAAAAAATAAAGATGGGCATGTTTTGCACAAAATTCATGAACCATGCACACCATTTTACAGAATTTGCTGCAAAATACAGCAGCAAATACCAAAAGACAAAATAAAAAAGTGACTTAAAATATGCAAATGATGAATCGTGGCCAGTTACTTTCACTACCAATACGCTTTATGTTAATATGATGTCGTGGTGGCTTAGTAAATTTTGGTATCCAGCTGAGGAAAAGAAGTTAGCTGGAGGCTGCTGTTTATAGCCTGGGAAGCTCCATGTTTACTACTATCAGCTCACAGAAGCATGTTTAGCCTTTACTGGTTATTAAAATGGGGGACCCAAAAATTAATGACGTGGTGCCCCCCTATAATTAATAACCAGCAAAGGCTAGGCAGATAGCTGCTGGCTGATATTAATAGGCAAGGAAGAGGCCATGGATATTGGCCCCTCCCAGGCTAAAATATCACCTCTCAGTCACCCCAGAAATGGCTCAACTATAAGATGCGCCAATTCTGGCTCTTAGCCTCCACTCTTCCCACTTGGCAAGTGGGGTAATAGGGTTGGGGTTGATTTCAGCTTTGTATTGGCAACTGACATCAAGTCCAGCCGTTTAGTAATGGAGAGGCGTCTATAAGACACCACCATTATTAACCCCACAGTCATATTGTAAATAAAAACCACCTTGAATAAAGTCCTTAATTTGAAATACACTGACTCCTTTTTTTAAATTGACAATAAAAGAGCAAATTTATACTCGCCTTGATACCTCATCCATTAAAGCCAATGTCCCCTGTAAAAGAATTAAAATAATAAACAGCCATATACCTCACCTTTTTGACATGAAGAAAATCCTCTGATGCCCATGTTCCCTGTAAAAAAGTAAAAAAATAAACAACCATATTCCTCACCTCTCCGACGAAAAGATAGTCCATTTGACCCTTGAAGAGTCTAGCTCTGCTACATCTATTCTCAAGTTGAATGCTGGCAAGGTGTGTGTGAGTGAGCCTTCTCCTGGCAGCCAACAAACACACTAAGCTGCGCGTTATAGCGCAGCATCAGTGCCTTGCGGTGTCGTGAGAAAGGTGAGCAGAGTTCATAGCCAATGAACTCCGTTCAATTCAATTACGTCACCGCTAGGGTGAGAACTTTCTCACATCCTAGCGGTGACATCACTTTTGAATTACAAATACTAATGTCAGGAGCCCCAATTGCATTTTAGCTCAGGGAGACACATGGTCGCATAAACGCACAAGGAAGAAAAAACTTCAGCATTTAGATTATTAGTTGTTTGTTTCTTCCCCTCTACCATTTTCTTGTGTTAATATTCTGCCACTATTTACCTTCCACTATTTATGTTAGTGCTACTTATCGGTTCTAGAATCTTTTGCATTTGAGTGGAAAGAGTATCTTCAATTTAATTGGTCAGTTTAGTCCTGTTGCAAGAAAGATGTTCCCATAAAGCAAGGCATATAATTATTTAATTAGTAAGTATTATTAAGCATAATTAGTAAGCAGGGCATAGTCATCCACCTAACATTGTGTGGCCTTAGTCTAATAATATTAAAATCTAGTAGTGGCTGTGGATTGTTTGAATATATTAAATATATATAGTTTCATTATCTAAGAATTCAGGTAACCCTTTAATAAACATTGCGATTTATTTCATCCAAATCTCTGTCTATTGTCTTTACATTAGTTATTACGTTTGCTAATGGGCATTGTGCTACCATGTAATACTGACTGAAGAATTCCAACATGTTATTAAGGCCAAAGTATGTTGTACCATTCCTATCAATTGTATCTTCTCGGTTGTTTCTCGCCTTTACAGTATTCCTAATTTTTTTTTACAAATCAATCTAAAATGGAGAGCAATGAAAATAAAAGACTCATAACAATGACTTAATCAACAAGAAAATGATGGGTTATCAGCTGGCTGTACAAACATGCTGAAATGTCTCTAATAGGAAAATTGCAGAGGAAGTAAATCAACCCTCCTCCTTGGAATAATCAAGGGAGCAATAGAACGATGTTGGAAACATACTCAGCTCGTCCTGAAGGCTCCATCGTTAAGGATTGATAAGTGGCTTCTTTATAGACCCCGTCGCTATGGTTACTGCTATTCCCTCGTCCTGTGGTCTGTGTTGCCTGGATTGTTTATTGAACATGTTATTGCTTGTAAGGACTAAAAGGAACATTCCTATTATGGGAAAGTGATGAGGATGCGGTCAGATGTAAGACAACATTGACAATATGCACATTAGGCACAACACAGTTATGTTCCAATATCTGTCATAGCCATCCTCATTGAGGCTAATGATTGCTTACCACATTTTATTTACTGTACATAGGTATCTACAACGTATGCACAAAATATGAGGGAATATTTTTGCTCTGAAAACAATGCTGAAAATTCTTTGCAGAATCGTTTTTAAATTATTTATTGAGCCTCTAACGCTGTATTTTCAATTGGTATTTATAGCAATTTTAATGCAATATTTAAACCCCTTCAACCTCAATGATTTTCTGTTTTTTTTATTTTGTTTTTTCCTCCCATTCTTCCAAGAGCCATAACTTTTTATTTTTCAATCCTTATTACCTTATTATTAAGGCTTGTTTTTGGAGGAACAAGTTGTATGTTTGAAGAACACCATTCATGGCATTACACAGTAAAATATTAAATAAACCTTAAATGTACCCTTATCCAAAGATACGTGTTGATTTAGTAAAAAAAAGTTTTGCCACAGCTTTTGTAAAAAATCTTTAATACATAGATAACTGTAAAACAATTCATGTAATAATCTACTT
>JARQOD010010876.1:0-25604 GCA_033576555.1 Oophaga sylvatica
TTTTTTGCCTTTGGCTGAGTTTGCTCTTAATAATAGGGCTAGCTCTGCCACCTTGATGTCTCCATTTTTCTGCAATTTTGGGTTTCATCCTCGATTTTCTTCGGGACAGGCGGAGGCTTCTGTCTGTCCGGGTGTTGACTCTGTTGTGGAGCGAATGCAGCAGATTTGGGACCATGTAGTGGAGAGGTTGTCTCTCTCTCAGGAGAAGGCCCAACGGTTTGCCAACCGGCATAGGACTGATGGTCCTCGGTTTAAAGTGGGGGACTTGGTTTGGTTGTCCTCAAGAAATATCCCTGAGGGTTGCATCTCCAATGTTTAAGCCCATGTTCATTGGACCTTATAAGATCATGGAGATTCTTAATACTGTTTCCTTCCGTTTGCTTCTTCCAGGGACATTTAAGATCCATAACGTGTTCCACAAGTCCTTATTGAAGAGGTTTGTCGAGCCAGTGGTTCCTATGGCTGCGCCTCCTGACCCTGTTTTGGTTGAGGGCAATCTGGAGTATGTGGTTGAGAAAATATTGAATTCTCGTTTTTCTAGACGGAAACTCCAGTATTTGGTTAAGTGGAGAGGTTATGGTCAGGAGGACAATTCTTGGGTGTTTGCTTCGGACATCCATGCTAGGAGACTGATCCGTGCCTATCACCGAGCTCATCATGATCGGCCTGGTTGCACAAGTGAGGGTTCGGTGACCCCTCCTCAAGGGGGGGGTACTGTTATGAATGTGCAGAGATGGTTTCTGAGCAGAGGCTCCCTCTGGTGCTTACAGACAGTACTGAACCTTTCAGCGAGGAGTGGCAATCTAGGATCACGGACTGGTCTGATATAAGGGAGGTTCCCTCCCATGATGGTTGCCGGTGATCAATTGTTCTTGTCTCAATTGTGGTTCCTGGTTCATTTGGAAGTTTGCTGGAGTCTTGCCTGCATCTCATTCTTTCAGATAAGATATTTTTTGCTTTTCTTTTTGTGCTTGCTTTTTGCATTTTTTTCTGCACTTTTGTGGAGGTCAGCCAGGTCCCGTCCTGGGGCCTGAGCTCCTCACAGTTTGTCTGCAGCCACTGTTGTTTGCTCATTTGCTTTTTCCTGTTTTTTCAGCGGCTGCGGCTTGGTTTTTGTTCACACTGAGATTTGATTTAGTAGGTGGTGAGATTGTGTGATCTCAGTATTTTTGTAATCAGAATTGTTGGATTTTTTAGTCTATTTTCTGCCTATGTTTGTATTTTCATCTTGTCTAACCGCCATTATATGTTTGGGGCTTCCTATTTTCTTTGGGGATCTGCTCCGGGCAGATAGCTTTCATCTTTCTGCCTTTAGGTGTAGTTATCTCTCAGGCTGTGATGAGGCGTTTAGGATCAACGTAGGAACGCTCCACGGCTACCTCTAGAATCTAATCATAGAATGGTAGAGTTGGAAGGGACCTCCTGGGTCATCTGGTCCAACCCCCTGCTCAAAGCAGGATTCTCTAAATCATCCCAGACAGATGTCTGTCCAGCCTTTGTTTGAAGACTTCCATTGAAGGAGAACTTACCACCTCTCGTGGCAGCCTGTTCCACTCCTTGATCACCCTAACTGTCAAAAAGTTTTTTCTAATATCTAATCTGTGTCTCCTCCCATTCAGTTTCATCCCATTGCTTCTAGTCTTTCCTTGTGCAAATGAGAATAAAGATGATCCTTCTACAATGTGACAGCCCTTGAGATATTTGTAGACAGCTATTAAGTCTCCTCTCTGTCTTCTTTTTTGCAAGCTAAACATTCCCAAATCCTGCAACCGTTCCTCATAGGACATGGTTTGCAGACCGGTCACCATTCTGGTGGCTCTCCTTTGAACTTGCTCCAGTTTGTTGATGTCTTTTTTAAAATGTGGTGCCCAAAACTGGACACAGTATTCCAGATGAGGTCTGACCAAAGAGGAGTAGAGGGCGATAATGACCTCACGTGATCTAGACTGTATGCTTCTGTTGATACATCCTAGAATTGTATTTGCCTTTTTTGCTGCTGCATCACACTGTTGACTCATGTTCAGTCTGTGATCAATTAGTATACCCAAGTCTTTTTCACATGTGCTGTTACTTAGCCCTATTCCTCCCATTTTGTTTATGCTTTTTTCATTTTTATTGCCCAGATGTAGTACTTTGCATTTTTCCCTGTTAAAATCCATTCTGTTATATGCTGCCCACTGCTCCAGTTTATTTATATCTTTTTGAATCCTCTCTCTCTCTTCTCTAGTATTAGCTACCCCTCTAGCTTTATGTCATCAGCAAATTTGATCAGTTTACCCTCAATTCCTTCATCTAAATCATTGATAAAGATGTTGAACAATACAGGGCCCAAAACAGAGCCTTGTGGTACCCCACTTGAGACATTCTTCCAACTGGATGTGCAGCCATTTACGACCACTCTTTGAGTCCGATCACTTAGCCAGTTTATGAATCCACCTAACAGTTGCCTTGTCCATTCCATACTTAGTCATTTTTTCAATAAGGATTGTGTGAGATACTTTGTCAAATGCTTTGCTGAGGTCAAGATATACTATATCTACAGCATTTCCCTGATCCACCCAGTCAGTGATTCTGTCATAGAAGGAAAGACGGATTTTGGTAAGAACTTACCTGTAAAATCCTTTTCAGCGAAGGAAGGGAGGGAGACACAGTAATTCATTACTGATGGGTAGGCGGAGCCCAGATCAGGATGACACCTCAGATTAAAAGCGTGTTGACTGGCTGGCTCCTCCAGCTCGGGCTCCTCCTACTCAGCTTCTTCAGTTGTATCAAAGCTTTAGGGAAGAACCAAGATCACCAGCAGAGCAACATAACCCCTTCTGAAAGAATCTTCAGAGAAAAACACAAGAATACAGGTTATGCATGCAATATGAAACAAACCACAGAGTTCCAGGTACTACTCACTGAACCTGACTACTGCGATGAGCTGGCGATGCTGGAACAGAGCCTTAGCGCGCTGACCTCAGCCCAGATAATCGCTATCAAATAAGGGTCGCGCTGCATCTGAAAACAACAACACACTTCTGCCATGGGAGGGATCTGTGTCTCCCTCCCTTCCTTCGCTGAAAAGGATTTTACAGGTAAGTTCTTACCAAAATCCGTCTTTCAGCTGCAGATGGAAGGGAGGGAGACACAGTAATTCATTACTGATGGGACGTCCCAAAGCAGTTCAAATTTAAGGGTGGGAAAAAACCAACAAAAGGCAGAAACCCAACAACCTAGATAAAAGCGCAACAAGCGCCAAATACAAGTTAACTTTAAACTACCGCTGCCTGCAGGACCCTACGTCCTAAGGCTGCATCAGCGGAAGCACTAACGTCCACCTTACAAAACTTTGTAAATGTGTGGACAGAACGCCAGGTCGCCACTCAGCAGAGCTGAGCTGTCGAAACCCCTTAATGAAAGGTCCACGATGAAGCCACAGCCTTCGTGGAGTGAGCTCGAACCTTAATCGGGCAAGGCTCGTCTTTAAGTCGGTAAGCTTCCAAAAAAAAAAACCGACCGAAACCAACGAGCTATAGAGTCCTCGGAAACTCGTTGACCACACCTGCGACCTGCAGGAATTACAAACAGGGAACCTGCGAAAAACTTGAGTAATAGACAAATAGAACTTCAAGGCCTGCACCAAATCCAATGTGTGCAAGGCCCGTTCCTTTGCATTCCTCGGGCCCGGGCAAAGCGAGGGCAACACAATATCCTGGTTAACATGAAAATTGCGACACCACCTTAGGTAGAAAGTCGCCCCGTGTGCGAAGCACTACTTGATCAGAGTAAAACTCCAGGAAAGAAGGCGAACAAGAAAGAGCCGCCAACTCAGAAACTCTTCTCAAAGAGGTTACCGCCACTAAGAAGGCAACCTTCCAAAAAAGTAGAGAAAGGTTAGCAGAACTCATAGGCTCAAAGGGCACATGTTGAAGAGCCTCCAAGACCAGGTTGAACCGCCATGGACACACAGGCGCCTCCCGCGGCGGAAACTGACGGGTTACTCCGCGAAAAAAAGGAACGCACGACTCTACGGAAGGTGATAGCCCTCCGAAACAGTAAGGACAAGGTAGAAACCTGACCTTTCAGGGAGCTCACTGCCAAACCTTTGTCCAGCCCATACTGTAGACAAATTGGGAAAGGGAAAAACCTTCGGGTTCCTTGAAGAACCCGAACACCACAAAAAGAAGACTTCCCAAGTCTTGTGATAAATCCTAGTAGTAGCCGAACTACTAGCAGCTCGCAGAGTGGCAATGACTTTGCTGAAAAACCTCTAAGGGTCAAAATGTTAGTCTCAAGAGTCACGCCGTCAAACGCAGAGACTTCAAGTCCGGATGACAAACGGGTCCCTGGAATAACAGGTCCGGGCGAAGAGGAAGTGGGAATGGCGGCGCCGCCAAAAGCGACACTAGAGTCGAGAACCACGTCCTCCTTGGCCAATCTGGGACTATCAAAAATATCCGGAATTCTCTCCAGTCTGATCCGACGCAACCCCAGAGGGAGTAAGGATATCGGCGGAAACACATAGACTAGCTCGAAATGGTCCCACGGATCCACCAGAGCGTCTACCGCCACAGCCTTCGGTCCTTGTATCTGGACATGAAGGTCGGTAGTTTGGTATTGAACTTGGACGCCATCAAGTCCACTTGGTGAGTTCCCCAACGGGAGCACAAAAGTGCAAAAATTTTTGGATGAAGACTCCATTCTCCGGGATCCATCTTCTCGCGACTGAGAAAGTCCGCCGTGGTATTCCGGACTCCTGGAATATGAATCGCAGAGATGGCTGGAACCCTGGTCTCGACCAATATCAGGATCCGAGACACCTTCATCATGAGCCTGGAACTCCTCGTCCCGCCTTGGTGGTTGATATACGCGAACGCCGTGCGTTGTCTGTCCGCACTCGGACTAGCGGACCGCTCAAAGAGACCGTCCCGTGTAGGAGACAAAGAAAAATTGCTCTCAATTCCAGGATGTTGATCGGTAGAACCGACTCTTTCGATGACCATACTCCCTGGATCCAAAGATCGTTCCAGACACTCCCCCCCCCCCAGCCCGGCAGGCTGGCATTGGTGGTTATGACCGACCACTTCGGAGGGAGGAAAGACTTTCCCAGGGATAACGCTCCTGGACGTAACCACCATCCTAGAGATTCTCGCACCCTGCGAGAGATGGTGACGCTGCAATCCAGTGAAGCTTGCGGTCGATCCCAACGACTCAGAATGAGCTTTTGGAGAGTTCTGGAATAAAATTGAGCAAACGGAAGTGCCTCCATGGATGCCACCATCAAACCCAGAAGGTGCATACCTTCCGAAGGGACATTGCTGTCGCAGACTTCATAATCTGTACATGTTGGAGAAAACATGCCTGCTTGTCTGGAGGTGGAGCCACCGCCCGTACCGTGTCGAAATGCATCCCCAAAAACAGGATTGACTGCGACGATTCCAGAGACGACTTCCCCCAATTGACCAATCACCCGAATCCTCAGGGAGCTGAAGGGATAGATTGCGTCACAGCCTCTCCTTTGAGGCCACAATCGAAAGGTCATCCAGGTAGGGACGAATCGAAAGCCCCCGTCTTCGAAGAATTGCCATGAGATTTAGGTGCCAGAATCGTTGTAACAGTTCTGGGCGTTAAGGCCAAGCCGAAAGGCCGAGCCACAACCTGGTAATGGTTGATTTATGGCAAAAACGAAGGAAGCGCTGGTGGCTCTTCCGACGGGAACATGCAAATAAGCGTCGCGAATGTCGATTGACCAAAAAGTCGTTCTGCGACAGAGCTGCCATAGCGGAGCGAAGCGGCTCCATGCAGAATTATCTGGTGTGGACAAGCCGATTCAATCTTTCCAGAATAGGGCGAAATTTGTCCTCCTTTTTGGGGACTACTAAGAGGTCGAAATCCTCTTCCCCGGTCCTCTGCGGAACCGGTATCACCACACCCTTCTGCAGAAGGGAATCGACCTCTAGCAATAGAGAGGTAAAAAGTTCAGCTCTGACGGAATGCGAGATTGGCAAAAAAACTGTCCGGGGGTCGAAAAAGAAGCTCTATGAAGTAGCCTGCCAACACAACCTGTGTCACCCAGGCGTCCGACACACGGGAAACCCAAGTCGGTTTGAATTGGAGTAAACGACCTCCCACTCGAGAGCGCTCGAGTGAGATTCAGATGTCAATCCGCCTTAGCGGATTTTTTGCCAGCTTCTGTCTTAACAGAAGTTCTGTTTCCAGGGTATGCGGAATTTCTGAGAATTCCCCTTTTTTTTTTTTTTTTTTTTTTTAAAAAGAGAGAGACGACCCAAACCCCCAGAGGGTTGGTCGGATCATCCCTTGAACCGAAAGGACCGCCGACAACTATCGGAACTAGTCCTGCCAGACGCAGAAGTCACAGCTCTGCGCTGCGGTAAAGCTGTTTCTTTGCCTATGCCTTGGCAATCAGCTCTGTGAGGTCAGATTCAAATAGCTGACCACTTTGTAAGCTAAAGATAGCAAACCTTGCTTGGAAAACCGCGTTCCACTGTCCAAGCTACAGTGCTCTTCTGACTGTGACTGCCGAGGATTGCGCCCTGGGTAGCAGTGACGCATTATCCTTCAACTTGAAAAGCCCATCTACCTCGATAGAGGGGATCCATCTTGCCACGCCGTCCTTAGACGGTCCAACCGGCTCAGGGAAACTTTACAAATACACATAGATCCTTAATACTGAATCCATAACCCGCGGCTTCGCAGATGGATATTGTTGCCATCTTCGCTTTTCTGTCCAGCGGTTCCTGCAGACTCGCCTTCCCTTTACCAGGAAGATTTGCTAAGCTGGGATAAAGGAACATTCAGTTCAGTAGAAGGGGTCCAATTAACAAACAACTCCGTAGAAACGGATACAGTTTGTATAGCCGACGCGACCTATGAAACATCCGGGCCGACTTACCAGGACGTCTAGTTACCTCCTCCGGTAACTGTAACGCCCTCATGGTCTCCATTAGTACGGCCCATGAGAGAGGCAGAGTGTCCCTGCCGATCCTCCTTGTCCGAATCGGACATCTTCGCTATGCGAGAAGGAAGACACCGATTTGTGTCGCTTCCTTGAGAGGATCTAGCTGACGCCCAATAACCTAGAAGGTCAGACAGGCCATCAATAGAAACTAGTGAGGACCTCCATTTTGTCACTGGAACCTCCAACCGCGGCGCATGAATCGAGGTCTGCGTGTGCGAGACTGATCCTGTAGCGGGTCTGGGAGATGGACTGCTGCACAGTATACGGCAGGTTAAACCTGTCAGTAACTAGAACAGTGTGTTTCTTAAAGAAGAAACAAAAGCTGAAGGGTTAAAGCTCCTAAAGAGAGAGCTACCCCAGCTGTCCCCATCAAGAGTTAACCGCCTAAGAAGGGGTTAAAGTAGCAGACTCCCCACAACCTTGATAATGAAAAGGGTGTGCGAGCCCCAAGTGCCTCTTATAAGGCGCAGCTGCAGGACAGCTATGCCACACTATACAGAAAAACGTTCCACAAGATCGCTAAAAAATTGCGCTGTTTTGTATAACGCAATGACCGCCAAAGTCATGATCGCTAACCGCTTATGCGATGTTAATGAGATCGCTCAGATTGGCAGCTACTAGCGACATTAAAAAAAATCACACAAACGATCGCATTAGTATGCGTCGTTATCAGGATCGTTAGCGGAAACGTATAGTGGCAATAATAATAATATTAATAATAATATCGCAGGCTCCACACAACCTCTTTATTAATATTGAAAAGAGTGTGCGAGCCCCATATGCGATAACAGCCACAGGACCGCGCTATCTGCCACTCATTAGTGCCCCAGACGGCGCCCGCGCTGTGGGGGTGAAGGGGTTAAGCTTCTGCCCGCGGGCTAGAAGCGACTCACCCAGCTGGTAACGGTTCTTGCCGGGAGGGGAGGGGAGCGATATCCGGAGAGTTTCCAGTCAGAATTCCTGTCAGCAATGGCCGCCGCACTCTGTCTCCGATGTGCTCCATGTACAGGAGCCAGAAAAGGAGACTGCCATAAAGCGCACGCTCAGCGGCGGGAAATTCAAAAATAAAAAAGTGCGCACTCCTCTCTCCCTTCTCCTAAGAGTCACCGGCATGTATAATGTACAGCGGCTGCCGCAGCAGCCGTTAATTCACTCACACACATCTTTAATAAAAATGTGGAGTACTCACCAGCCGAGCGCCACAGGGACCCCCAGGGGTTTCTGGCGCGTGCCCATGCTTCCCCCCAGGGCAGGGAAACGCAGTGACCCCTGAGCGCGGTTTGCGTCCCCGCCAGGAAAGCCATCCTCATCCCCCAGGGCCGGCAGGTTCTGCAGTGGTACAGGTTGCCAAGGGAGAGGTTGGGGTTCAGCAGCGCTGAGACCTCTAGACCACATTAGGTGATCCAAGTCTCATGTCCGATAAGAAAATAATAAAATCTTCTGAGGAGCTGCCTCAGCAGCGACCGTCCTCTGGGACCTCAAATTGAAAACTGAAGAAGCTGAGTAGGAGGAGCCAAAGCTGGAGGAGCCAGCCAGTCAACACGCTTTTAATCTGAGGTGTCATCCTGATCTGGGCTCCGCCTACCAATCAGTAATGAATTACTGTGTCTCCCTCCCTTCCATCTGCAGCTGAAATTAAGTCTGACATGACTTATTTACAAACCCATGCTGACTCTGTTTAATCACTTCATTCTTATGCAGGTACTTACATACATGTTCTTTAAGAATTTGTTCAAAGATTTTTCCTGGTATAGAAGTCAGACTCACCTGCCTGTAGTTCCCTGGGTCCACCTTCTTCCCCTTTTGAAGATAGGAACAACATTTGCTCTTCTCCAGTTTTCTGGGACTTCTCCTGTTCTCCAAGAATTTTCAAAGATTATGGACAGTGGTTCAAGAATTTCTTCTGCTATCTCCTTCAGTACTCTGGGGTGTAATTCATCTGGACCTGGAGACTTGAATTCATTTAGGTTAGCTAAGTGTTTCCTCACTGTCTTTCTGTTTATAGATATCCTGGATTCTTCTATTCCTTTAATAGGACAGTGAAGATTAGTTGATGTTACATTTCCTTTCTGAGAGAAAACAGATGCAAAATAGGAATTTAAAAGTTCGGCCTTCTCAACATCCTTTCTTACCATTTCATCATTTTCATCCTGTAAAAATCCTATAGCATCTTTGACATTTTTTTTACTTTTGACATATTCCCAAAATCCTTTTTTGTTGCTTTTGACATCTCTTGCAAGCCTTAATTCATTGTCAGCTTTAGATAATCTGATTTGTGCCCTGCAGGTTCTGCAGATGGCATTATATTCTTCTTTAGATATGCCTCCCTCTTTCCATTTGATAAATGTTGTGTAGTTAGTTTAGGAATCTGCAACCCATCAGTTACCAACATCTCAGGTGTTCGGCTGCCCTACTGTTGTTCCTGTCCTCCTCAGCTACCGAAACATAACAAGGTTCCCTGTAGGGAAAAAGGATTTCTCAGAGACACGGCTGAGCAGAAGGCTACCCGTGGGGCTCGTTCCAGGCTGACGGACGTCAGCTGGGAGAATCCAGGTCGCAGAAGGGACTCGGCCCCTAGCCTAGTGGAGAACTTTAAGACTCGCTAGCAAGCCGACAGCTGTGACAACTTTAGGGGTCACAGCCACAACCACAAGCATCTTCTCTGGGAAGGAAAGCTATATAGAATCAAGGAAATGCCTAGGTCACGTTGTCCAACAGGATTCACAGCTACCAGACTGGCACACTGCTTTGTGAGGTGCTGGGAAGGAAGAAGGAGTGGGAATCAGCACAGTGAGACGGCCAGGGAAGGTATATACTGACAGGGAGCTTTGGCCTGGTGTTCTCCATCTACCTGGGAGTTGGCTGGACTCCATACCTGGAGGACGTGGCACCAAGCGGGAACCTGTACTGCATGCATCTGAACTATGAGTAAAAACTTGGAAACTGCATCTGTCTCCTCAAGTTCTTTATGCGGAACACACTCCACTCTGCTACATCCCCCAGCACCATCACTCCCTCTACAACACCCTTCTGCCCTGGGACAACAAACTTCACCTGTGGGGAGCTATTCCAACTTTGCTGCATCACACCATCTGTCCCAGAGGGTCTGCCCTGCAGCGCTGGTCACCTCTGACCAGAAACCACAAGTGGCATCACGAACACTTTACTACAAACTCTATCATCCCCTGTAAATATTCCCCTTTTATTGGACGCCCAGGGCCACGGACCGGGTCACTGCTGCAGTGACACATCCCTTTAAGACCCCGGCCCGGTACAGAGTACCCCACTGCCCGGGGGCGATCCATTTTGGCGTCACGAACAGGGTGAACTGACCCTTGAACAAGGGTCCTGTGCGCCTAGCAGAATGTGCAAAGGATTAGATCCATTGACTTGTGAATTGGACTGTAAAGATGGCGGATATGGCTGTTCCACGAGGTGTGCAGTGTGGCGTGCCATCGTGGGCGGTATCCAAGAAAGAGCGCGAAAAGAAATGAACCTCCCCTGAATGTATTTCTATGCCACTGCATCGTGGCCGACCGCTAGGGGAGTCCGCGTCCTAGCGTGGTATGGCGGCAAAGGAAAAAGACACTGCAATCGGGGGTGGAGCAACACTCAGCGGCGGGAAAGCGAGCCAAGAAGGCAGTCGACCAGGCAGCCATCATGGAGAGCGGAGGGAGGCCTGAGGAGTGCGTGAAACAGGATAAGCTTTGCCATGGCTCCGAAGAAACAGGCTCCAGCTCCTGGCCGGCATGGAGCAGGAAATACAGGAGCTGGCCCATCACTTGGAAAAGAAGCGCGCGCTGCTGAAGCGGTGAAGACAGGCCGCCAAGCAAGAAGCCGTTGATGCCAGGGCACCCCCATGACCGGTACCCGAAGCTCCAGTGTCCACGTCACCAGAACACTCCACCACCGAACCCATCATCCCGGTACCCTCACCATCGGTGCCGCAGGATTCCGTCTCCACACCACCGGAGGCGACGAATGATGAAGACAGCACCAGGAGTGCAGGTACAGATAGCACCCCTGGGTCATGGGAGGACTAGCTAGGCCCCATAGGATTACCGCCGACCCCGAAGGCAGGCCAGCTAGTGCTGGATATTGCTTGGGAGCGTGACATCGTTCCACGGGGGGATCCTGGAGCCTGTCCCAATCACACAGCCACCGTCCCTAGTCAAGCATAAATCAGAGGTCTTAGAATGGGAAGACCTCGGCGGAGCAGACTTGATGGGATTCCCCCTGACTACAGAGGAGATCTGCTGCCGGCAAATACAACAGCTAGCACAGGAGAAAGACCGGCAGGTTCGGCGAAAGGCCCTGCAGAAGAGGGATCTTGCGGGCTAAAATCAGGCCAGGGAAAGATCCCTGGATTACTTAAACTCAATGGGGTGGGGTGGTGCCGGGTCCTCAGCTTGGACCTGGAGCGGGGATTTGGCTTCATTCAGGACTCCTGCAAGGCCCCAGATCAGTTTGTGAACCGGAGAGATGTAGAGGCCCATCTCATACGGGGACATCCAGAACGGGATCTGTTCCCGGGAGAGCTCGTCTCCTTCACCCGCCATCTTGGTGCGAGGGGATGGTACGCTCTCCATGTGCGCCGGATCTCAGATGAACTTGGACCACGCCATCGCCAGGGGCACCAGACATGACGGCCTCAGAATACGAGACAGCAACACCTGCGGCTGCCGCAGCACCACCATTCTCGGCTTCCAGACAGGCAGCCGCTGCGTCCACGTTACCGAAAGCAGCTGTAGCACCCTCCAGGTCTACAGATGATGTCCCACCAGTAGCCATCCAGGCTGCTGCCACTGTAACTCTGGGAGTGACATCACCTTTAACGGCTCCCATTGCGGTGGATGAGCGAGGAAAGCAAATCCTACCCTGGAAGCAGAGAAAACAGAACGCTTCCACCCAAACTGGAGAATGCAATGAACTGTCTCCAGCTGAATAAGAAGTTTCTTCTTTTGTTTCCTTTAGGCAAGGAACTGTAAATAGTTTACCCCAGGGGGGGTTCTACAAAAATGTTTTAACAGTTGTTCTCATTATCTTGCTATTTTGATAGATGACATACTGAGAGGTCATGGACGCTGAATGACCCGAAAACTTTTAACCTGTATATAGTTCAGCACCTCTATAGGTGCTTCCTCTTGGTTTTACATGCACTTTTAGTAAAATAAGATTCCATCAGAGACCAGTTATGTCTTGCAGCCCACCCAAGGCCAACGTTGGAGGTTTTGAGCGTCTCCTCCACAAGCACAAGGACACTAGAAGATACCCTGAAAACTGCTGTCAGGTAGTTTATTAACCCTTCAGGTGCTTTTCAGGAATTAATACAAAATGGCATGGTAGGAATGAAAAAGTTGATTTCTACCACCTAAATGTTGCTGATTTCTGAACAGGCTGCTACAGCCGGCAGACTCTAAGGCCGCTCTTTGCTTGAGAATTATCATGGCAAAGCATCCTAGAAGACAAGCATCGAGTAAACGGCAGTTATCCATGGCAAGGAATTAACATTCATCTTCTCTCTTCACACAGGTATGAACTGCATTCACTGGAAGCAATCAGCTGAATGATACAATCCCATCTCTGCTATCTGTGTTGCATGCTGCTATTTATCCTATTGGTATAAACTGCATTCACTGGAAGCAATCAGCTGAATGATACAATCCCATCTCTGCTATCTGTGTTGCATGCTGCTATATATCCTATTGGTATGAACTGCATTCACTGGAAGCAATCAGCTGAATGATACAATCCCATGTCTGCTATCTGTGTTGCATGCTGCTATTTATCCTATTGGTATAAACTGCATTCACTGGAAGCAATCAGCTGAATGATACAATCCAATCTCTGCTATCTGTGTTGCATGCTGCTATTTATCCTATTGGTATGAACTGCATTCACTGGAAGCAATCAGCTGAATGATACAATCCCATGTCTGCTATCTGTGTTGCATGCTGCTATTTATCCTATTGGTATAAACTGCATTCACTGGAAGCAATCAGCTGAATGATACAATCCCATCTCTGCTATCTGTGTTGCATGCTGCTATTTATCCTATTGGTATGAACTCCATACGTCTAGTTGCTGCCAAGCACTGCTTAACCATCTTGCAACATAGTTTAATGTGCCTGGTAAAGCTTTAGTATAATTCATCTTAGCACTGTTTAATACTTAAGGGTATGCCACACTAAACAACATCGCTAACGGGATCGCTAAAAAACGTCACTATTTAGCGATCCCGTTAGCGATGTTGTTGTGTGCGTCATCTACCAGCGACGAGGCCCCTGCTGAGATCCTGTTGTGATCTCGCTCGTCGCTGGAATCGTTCCGGACCCTATTTTATCGTCTGCGCTCCCGCTGGGTAAGTATTATCGCTGAGTGTGGCACCTTTTCTTAGCGATTTAGCGGTACTTTTGTACCGCTAAAGTCGTTAAGGAGATCGCTAAGCGCGATAGCGTCCTTAACGACATCGCTAAATTAGGTAGCTACTAGCGATATACAAACAATCCCGCTAGCGATCTCATTAGTATGCGACGCTAACGAGATCGCTAGCGGGATTGTGTAGTGTGGCAGTACCTTTACTGCTTCATATCCTGTGATTTGGCCCTCTGTAGATCTTATCAGGTGGAAGGTGCTAAAGCATATAGATGTTGCCAGGTCTAGGCCATTGATCATTTAACCACCCCTGGTGTGCTGGCCCCAGCTGCCAAATTATCCCAAACCAGCTCCCACAATCCCACTCTCCTAACCCTGTAGTGTGGGCTATATATTTAGGAGTAGTCTAAGGGGTGCACGCATGTGTGGGGTGCACGCATCACAGAAAGCTAAGCATCCTAGAAGACAAGCATCGAGTAAACGGCAGTTATCCATGGCAGTTAATCAGGGCTGGAATCAGGTAGTCCACACTTTGCTTTCTTTTTAATCATGAAAAACAAAATTTGATCAAAATTATGTTTATCAAATACCCTTATTATTATTATTATTACAACCTCATGCATGTTTTGCAATATATTTTTAATTTTATTTTAGGATATTTGTTTCTTGTTTTCTTTTTAATTATGTACATTACCTCTATCCTCCTGTGCTCCCTTGCCATCCACATTCACCGCCCCATCCCCCCTCCATCATGACTCATACACATCAGCCCCTCCATACTTCCCTCTCCCATGTACAGTTCCCTGTTATGATTTGGTAGCTGAGGAGAGCAGGCAAAAAAGGCAATACACCAGAGGTTGGAATCTATGGGATTGCAGTACCCTGACTAACCACCACAACTAAAGGCAGCCGTGGAGCGTTCCTACGTTGGTCCTAGACGCCTCGTCACAGCCTGAGAAGCTAACTACACCTAAAGATAGAAAGAGGAAAGCTATCTGCCCCGGAGCAGATCCCCAAAGAACATAGAAAGCCCCCAAACATGTAATGGCTGTTAGACAAGAAGAAATACTGACACAGGCAGAAAATAGTATGAGCAAACGTTGGGGCCCAAACTTCCTAAATAGAAAAGGATAGGAAGGGCACTTACTGCAATCCCAAAAAACCCTGAAAAGCACCAACTCTACTAATTACAAAAACACCTGAGATCACACGACCTCTACCACCTAAATTAGTTCTCTGGTGTAACAAAAACTAAACAGCAGCCACTGAAAAAACTGGAAAAGGCAAATGAACAAACAGTGGCTGAACTAAACTGAGAGGAGCACAAGCCCCCGAAGGGGACCCGGCAGACCCCCACAGAAGTGCAGGACAAAATGCAAAAAACAAGCACAAAAAACTAAAAGAAGAAAATGTCTTATCTGTTAGCAGAAGATGCAGGCACGAAACAGCAAGCTACAAAGTGAACAGGAATCAAAGATGAGACCAGAACAATTGATCACCGGCAACCCTGATGGGAGGGAACCTCCCTTATATAAGACCAGTCAGTAACACCTGATCTCCAATCTTCACAATCCTCATTGGATAGTTCAGTACTGTTTGTAACCACCAGAGGGAGCTTCTGCTCAGAATTCATTTCTAGCCCATTCACAACAGTACCCCCCCCTTGAGGAGGGGTCACCGAACCCTCATTTGAGCAACCAGGTCGGTCAGGATGAACTCTGTGATACTCACGGATGAGTCTCCTAGCATGGATGTCCGAAGCAAACACCCAAGAATTGTCCTCCTGACCATAACCTCTCCACTTAACCAAATACTGGAGTTTCCGTCTAGAAGAACGAGAATTCAATATTTTCTCAACCACATACTCCAGATTGCCCTCAACCAAAACAGGGTCAGGAGGCACAGCCATAGGAACCACTGGCTCGACAAACCTCTTCAATAAGGACTTGTGGAACACGTTATGGATCTTAAATGTCCTTGGAAGAAGCAAACGAAAGGAAACAGGATTAAGAATCTCCATGATCTTATAAGGTCCAATGAACCTAGGCTTAAACTTAGGAGATGCAACTCTCATGGGGATATTTCTTGAGGACAACCAAACCAAGTCCCCCACTTTAAACCGAGGACCATCAGTCTTATGCCGGTTGGCAAACCGTTGGGCCTTCTCCTGAGAGAGAGACAACCTCTCCACTACCTGGTCCCAAATCTGCTGCATACGCTCCACAACAGAGTCAACACCTGGACAGACAGAAGCCCCCGTCTGTCCTGAAGAAAATCGAGGGTGAAAACCAAAATTGCAGAAAAATGGAGACATCAAAGTGGCAGAGCTAGCCCTATTATTAAGAGCAAACTCAGCCAAAGGCAAAAAAGAGACCCAGTCATCCTGATCAGCAGACACAAAGCATCTTAGATAAGTCTCCAATGTCTGGTTTGTTCTATCAGTTTGTCCATTGGTCTGAGGATGAAAAGCCGAGGAGAAAGACAATTGAACACCAAGTTTAGAACAAAAAGTCCTCCAAAATCTGGAAGCAAACTGGACTCCTCTGTCAGACACAATGTTCTCAGGAATGCCGTGTAACCGAACCACATGCTGAAGGAACAAAGGCACCAATTCAGAGGAGGAAGGCAACTTAGGTAATGGCACAAGATGTATCATTTTGGAAAACCTATCACAAATCACCCAGATAACGGTCATTCTCTGAGAAACAGGGAGGTCGGAAATGAAATCCATAGAGATATGGGTCCATGGTCTCTTGGGCACAGGCAATGGCATCAACAAACCACTAGAGCGAGAGCAAGGCTTGGAGCGAGAGCAAGTCCCGCATGACTGCACAAATTCCCTGACATCACGAAACAAGGTAGGCCACCAAAAGGACCGATTAACCAAGTCTCTGGTACCAAAAATTCCGGGATGACCGGCCAACGCGGAACAATGAATCTCAGACATCACACTCTTTTTCCATCGGTCTGGGACAAACAATTTAGGGCAGCGCTCGGGTTTATCCTCCTGACACCCTTCCAGAGCCAGTCTCAAATTGGGCGAGATGGCGGAAAGAACTACACCCTCTTTCAAAATAACAGCAGGATCAGATAACTCAGGAGAGTCCGCAAGGAAACTCCTCGAGAGGGCATCCGCCTTAACATTCTTAGTGCCAGGAAGAAAGGAAACCACAAAATTAAAACGTGTGAAAAACAAGGCCCACCTGGCCTGTCTAGGATTAAGTCGCTTGGCAGATTCCAGATAAACCAGATTCTTATGGTCCGTGAGGACCACCACCTGATGTTTGGCTCCCTCCAGCCAATGTCTCCACTCTTCAAAAGCCCACTTCATGGTCAATAACTCCCGATTACCCACGTCATAATAACGTTCAGTTGGAGAAAATTTTCGAGAGAAAAAGGCAGAAGGGTTACTTTTAAAGGTCTCTGGATCTCTTTGGGACAAAACGGCACCTGCCCCAATTTCAGAGGCATCAACCTCCACCTGAAATGGCAGAGAAACATCAGGCTGCCGTAGAACAGGAGCAGAAGTGAATCTCTGCTTAAGTTCCTGAAACGCAGAGACTGCCTCAGGAGGCCAATTCACCACATCAGAACCCTTTTTGGTCAAATCAGTCAATGGTTTAACAATAACAGAGAAATTACCAATAAATTTACGATAAAAATTGGCAAAACCCAAGAATCTTTGAAGAGCCTTTAATGAAGTAGGTTGGACCCAATCACAGATGGCCTGAACCTTGACCGGGTCCATTTCAATAACAGATGGGGACAAAATGAATCCCAGAAATGAGATCCTCTGTACACCAAAAAGACACTTTGATCCCTTCACATACAGTGCATTCTCTCTCAAAATCTGGAACACAGTCCGAACATCTTTCACATGAGAGTCCTAGTCATTGGAAAAAATCAAGATATCATCCAAATAAACAATCAGAAATTTATCCACAAAATCCCTGAAAATGTCATTCATGAAGGACTGGAAGACAAGGAGCATTAGTGAGCCCAAAGGGCATCACTAGGTACTCAAAATGCCCCTCTGGGGTATTAAATGCCGTCTTCCATTCATCCCCGTGCTTAATGCGAATAAGGTTATATGCCCCCCTGAGGTCAAGCTTGGTAAACCAAGTAGCGCTTTTCACCCTGGAAAACAGGTCAGAAATCAAGGTTAATGGATATTGATATTTCACAGTAATATTGTTCAAGAGACGATAATCAATACACGGCCTTAATGAACCATCCTTTTTGGCCACAAAGAAAAAAAACGGCACCTAAGGGTGAAGAGGATGGTCTGATATGACCCTTCTCCAATGACTCCTTGATATAAGACCGCATAGCGTCATGTTCAGGTACAGACAAGTTAAAAAGGCGACCTTTAGGGAATTTACTACCAGGCACTAATTCAATAGCGCAGTCATAGCTCCTATGGGGGGGGCAAGGATGCAGATTTACTTTCGCTAAACACATCAGAAAAATCAGTCAAAAAGTCAGGAACATCCTGAGCCTGGGGGGAGGCAGAAAAAACAGGATTGTTGGTATTAACACATTGGCAGCCCCAACTGGTTACAGACACAGATTTCCAATCCAAAACAGGATTATGAGACTGTAACCAAGGGAAACCCAGTACGATAATGTCATGCAGATTATACAGCACCAAAAATTTGCAATTCTCCTGATGATCAGGTTCAACCCTCATTATCACCTGAGTAGAGAACTGAGGTTTATTCTCAGCCAAAGGGGTAGAATCGATCCCCAGTAAAGGAATAGACTTCTGTAGGGGTATCAAGGGAAACCCACAACGTTTAGCAAAATCAAAATCCATCAGGTTAATAGCTGCTCCCGAATCAACGAAAGCCTGAGCAGAAAATGAAGACAGAGAGCATATCAGAGTGACAGTCAATAAAAACTTAGTCTGAACACTACCCAAGACGAGTGTGCAAAACGTCTTCCCCGCTTAGGGCAGACTGAAATAGCATGAGAGGCATCACCACAGTAGAAACATAACCCATTGCGCTTTCGAAACTCATGACGCTGTGCCCCAGACACCACTCTGTCACACTGCATGGGTTCAAAAGCTGGTTCACAAGGCAACACTATTCCACGCATACCTCTACGCTCACGCAAACGTCTGTCAATTTGAATCGCTAATGACATAGAATCATTGAGACCAGAGGGAGCAGGGAAACCCACCATAACATCCTTTACATTCTCTGACAGACCCTTCCGAAAAAGGGCTGCCAAAGCATCGTCATTCCATTTGGTCAGGACTGCCCACCTACGGAATCTCTGACAGTATAACTCAGCGTCCTCAAGCCCCTGATTTAATGCCAACAAGGCTTTTTCAGCTTGATCAGTGACATTAGGCTCATCGTACAATAACCCCAGAGCCTGAAAAAATGCATCAACATTAGTGTTGAGCATTCCGATACCGCAAATATCGGGTATCGGCCGATATTCGCTGTATCGGAATTCCGATACTTAGTTCCGATATTTTCCATATATCGTATTCCGGAATCGGAAGTTCCCATAATTCTTTGAGAGGCAATGTGATTTTAGTCAGCCAATGATTAATCCTAAGAAGTGTGGGCACATCCTGTAATGCTGCGGTCATGTTAACTAATGGCATGGCTGTGATTGGATGCTGAAATGATGTCAGAATGCACTATAAAAGGCGCCGCAGCCATTTTAGCGTCACTGTGCTGTGAATTCAGATAGGGACAGAACGCTGCTCTGCTGACTCTGAGGGACAGTTAGAGATTGCGATTTTGTGTACTGTGCTGTAGGCAGGCTAGTTTACCAACCGCTGTGTAAAGCTTCCTTTTGCCTTGCAGTGTTGTTTTAACCCCTTCCCGACCTTTGACACAGCGTATGCGTCATGAAAGTCAGTGCCAATCCGACCTATGACGCATACCCTGCGTCATGAAAGGATCGCGTTCCTGCGGGCCGGGAGACCGGGGTCACTCAAAGGTCACCAGACCCGCAGGCACAGGACCCTTTGTGCTTCACCACAGGGGGGTTGGCTTAACCCCCCCGTGGCCACGATCGCTCTGATTGGCTGTTAAAAGTGAAACAGCCAATCGGAGCAATCTGTAAATATTCACCAATTTAATTGGTGAAATATTACAATCCAGCCATGGCCGATGCTGCAATAGCATCTGCCATGGCTGGAGACCGAGCCCTGACCCCCCCACACGTAGTCACGGTGGTGATCGGCCGCCGCCACCGAAAGATGGCAGCGGTCGGTCACCGCCGTCACTAACAGCTCCCCTCCTCCTTTGCTCCGCTGCCCCCACCTTCCGATCCCCCCCCCTAACCTTCCGACCCCCCTACTCACCTCTCCCGGTCCACACGATGTCCCTGGATCGGTCCCGGCGTCCGCCCGGGCCTCTTCATGGGCGCCGCCATCTTGGAAAATGGCGGGCGCATGCGCAGTGCGCCCGCCGGCCGGCGCATGCGCAGTGCGCCCCCCAGTGTCCAAAAATTTATTTTGATCACTGTGATAAACTGTCACAGTGATCAAAATAAAAAAAAGTAAATGAACCCCCCCTTTATCATAGGTAGGGACAAATAAAAAAAATAAAGATTTTTTTTTTTTTTCCTATTAGGCTCTGTGCACACGTTGCGGATTTTGCTGCGGATCCGCAGCGGATTTTGCTGCTGATCCGCAGCGGAATTTGCTGCTGATCCGCAGCGGATTTTGCTGCGGATCCGCAGCGGAATTTGCTGCTGATCCGCAGCGGAATTTGCTGCTGATCCGCAGCGGAATTTGCTGCTGATCCGCAGCGGAATTTGCTGCTGATCCGCAGCGGAATTTGCTGCTGATCCTCAGCGGATTTTGCTGCTGATCCACAGCGGATTTTGCTGCTGATCCGCAGCAGATTTGGCGCTGCGGATGCACAGCAGATCCAGAAACCATGTACAGTACAATGCAAATAAATGGTAAAAAAAAACGCTGTGCACATGCTGCGGATTTTTCAGCGCGGATTTGCTGCGGTTTTAAATCCGCAGCATGTCAATTCTTTGTGCGGATTCCGCAGCGGTTTTACACCTATTCCATTATAGGTGTAAAACCGCAGGGAAAAACCGCGCTAAATACGCAGGTAAAACGCAGGTCATTTTACCTGCGGATTTTAGAAAAATCTGCAACGTGTGCACGGGGCGTTAGGGTTAGGCTGGGTTCATATTGCATTATGACAGTCCGTTAGATGGACTGCGTTTCACCACGGTATAACGCGGTGTAACGCAGTCCGTTAACGCTGCCATTCACCCCATTTGTGTGCACATCGCAACGCATGCTGATAAGCGGTATGCGTTCGCGACGTGCCGTCATTCAGTGACGGAGCCTCGGACACGGGCTGCAGCGTCTGGGCTCCGTCACCGCTAGCACAGATGAATCATCTGCTGATTCATCTGCGCTAGCGGGTATAGCATAACGCGATCGCGTTATGCTATACCGTTACCAGCCCGTCAACGCTACGTGTTGAACGGGCTGGTAAAACACAATATGAACCCAGCCTTAGGGTTAGGGTTAGAACTAGGGTTAGGGTTAGCATTAGGGTTAGAATTAGGGTTAGAATTAGGGTTTTGGTTAGAATTTGGGCTAGGGTTGGAATTTGGGTTAGGGTTGGAATTAGGGTTAGGGTTGGAATTAGGGTTAGGGTTGGGATTAGGGTTAGGTTTGTGGTTAGGGATTAGTATAAGTGTTAGGGTGTTTTGGGCTTAGGGTTGGGATTAGGGTTAGGCTTGTGGTTAGGTTTATGGTTAGAGTTGGGATTAGGGTTAGGGGTGTATTGGGGTTAGGGTTATGATTAGGGTTTGTATTAGGGTTAGGTGTGTGTAGGCTTAGGGGTGTGTTGGGGTTAGGGTTATGATTAGGGTTTGTATTAGGGTTAGGTGTGTGTAAGGGTTAGGGTTGGGGTTAGGGGTGTGTTGGGGTTAGGGTTGGAGTTAGAATTGAGGGGTTTCCACTATTTAGGCACATCAGAGGGTCTCCATACGCGACATGGCGCCACCATTGATTCCTGCAAATTTTGCGTTCAAAAAGTCAAACAGTACTCCCTTTTATTCCAAGCCCCGACGTATGCTCAAACAGTGGTTTACCCCCACATATGGGGTATCAGCGTACTCGGGAAAAATTGCACAACAACTTTGGGGGTCTAATTTCTCCTGTTAACATTGGGGAAAAAAAATTGGGGACTAAAAAATTATTTTTGTGGGAAAAAAAAGCGATTTTTTATTTTCACGGCTCTGCGTTATAAACTTCTGTGAAGAACTTGGAGATTCAAAGTGCTTACCACACATCTAGAGGAGTTCCTTGGGGGATCTAGTTGCCAAAATGGGGTCACTTGGGGGGGTTTCTACTGTTTAGGCACATCATGGGCTCTGCAAACGTAACATGACGCCAGCAGACCATTCCATCAAGTCGGCATTTCAAAACGTCACTACTTCCCTTCCGAGCCTCGACGTGTGCCCATACAGTAGTTTTCTCCCACATATGGGATATCAGCGTGCTCAGGACAAATTGGACAACAACTTTTGGGGTCTAATTTCTCCTGTTACCCTTGGGAAAATAAAAAAATTGGGGACTAAAGATCATGTTTGTGGAAAAAATATGATTTTTTTATTTTCATGCCCGGGCGTTATAAACTTCTGTGTATCCCTTGGGGGTTCAAAGTGCTCACCACACATCTAGATAAGTTCTTTGCTTGGTCTAGTTTCCAAAATGGGGTCACTTGTGGGGAGTTTCTACTGTTTAGGCACATCAGGGGCTCTGCAAACGTAACATGACGCCCGCAGACCATTCCATCAAAGTCGGCATTTCAAAACATTACTACTTCCCTTCCGAGCCCCAATGTGTGCCCAAACAGTGGTTCCCCCCCACATATGGGGTACTAGCGTACTCAGGACAAACTGGAAAACAACTTTTGGGGTCCAATTTCTCCTGTAACCATTGTGAAAATAAAAAATAGAGGGCCAAAATATCATTTTTTGAGAAAAAAAAATGATTTTTTATTTTCACGGCTATGCGTTATAAACTTCTGTGAAGCACCTGGGGGTTCAAAGTGCTCACTATGCATCTAGATAAGTTCCTTGGGGGGTCTAGTTTCCAAAATGGGGTCACTTGGGGGAGCTCCAATGTTTAGGCACACAGGGACTCTCCAAATGCGACATGGCAACCGCTAAATATTCCAGCATATTTTTCATTCAAAAAGTCAAATGGCGCTCCTTCCCTTCTGAGCCCTGCTGTGCGCCCAAACAGTGGTTTATGACCACATATGAGGTATCTGTGTACTCAGGAGAAATTGCCCAACAAACTTTAGGATCCAATTTATCCTGTTGCCCATGTAAAAATGAAAAAACTGAGGCTAAAAGAAAATTTTTGTTTAAAAAAAAGTACTTTCTTTTTTTTATGGATCAATTTGTGAAGCACCTGGGGTTTCAAAGTGCTCACTATGCATCTAGATAAGATCCTTAGGGGCTCTAGTTTCCAAAATGGGGTCACTTGTGGGGGAGCTCCAATGTTTAGGTACACAGGGACTCTCCAAATGCGACATGGCAACCGCTAAATATTCTAGCATATTTTCCATTCAAAAAGTCAAATGGCGCTCCTTCCCTTCTGAACCCTGCTGTGCGCCCATACAGTGGTTTATGACCACATATGAGGTATCTGTGTACTAAGGAGAAATTGCCCAACAAATTTTAGGATCTATTTTATCCTGTTGCCCATGTAAAAATGAAAAAATTGATGCTAAAAGAAAATTTTTGTTGGAAAAATTAAAATGTCCATTTTTTCCTTCCACGTTGCTTTAGTTCCTGTGAAGCACTTGAAGGGTTAATAATCTTCTTGAATGTAGTTTTGAGTAGCTTGAGGGGTGTAGTTTTTATAATGGTGTCACTTTGGGTATTTTCTGCCATATAGACCCCTCAAAGTGACTTCAAATGTGAGGTGGTCCCTAAAAAAAAATGGTTTTGTAAATTTTGCTGTAAAAATGAGAAATCGCTGGTCAACTTTTAACCCTTATAACTTCCTAACAAAAAAAAATGTTGTTCCCAAAATTGTGCTGATGTAAAGTAGACATGTGGGAAATGTTATTTATTAACTATTTTGTGTCACATAACTCTCTGGTTTAACAGAATAAAAATTCAAAATTTGAAATTACGAAATTTTCAAAATTTTCGCCAAATTTCCATTTTTTTCACAAATAAATGCAAAAATTATCGACCTAAATTTACCACTAACATGAAGCCCAATATGTCACGAAAAAACAATCTCAGAATCGCCAGGATCCGTTGAAGCGTTCCTGAGTTATTACCTCATAAAGGGACACTGGTCAGAATTGCAAAAAATGGCCAGGTTTTTAAGGTCAAAATAGGCTGGGTCATGAAGGGGTTAACAGCTCTGTGCAAGGTGTGTGTGTGTGTGAGAGTGCAGGTGACGCTGCAGTTTGCTCTGCATCCAACGCTGTTTGTAGGCATCTGCACGTGTCACTCACAGACTCTTTTTTTTTTTCTTTAGTGTAATGGCTGGTGTACTAATGTCAAATAACACTATCTTATATACACCTGAACTACACACTTTTATTTATTATGTAATGTTGGTATACCTGTGCAAGATTTGTGTCCTAATATTTTATGTACTGCTGTTTGTATTGCTGCTGTAATACTGTAATTTCCCCCCCGGGATGAATAAAGTGTATCGTATCATAATTCTTGCTGCTCCATTCAATTGAAATTATAGTGTGACGCGCTTCCATCCGTATCCAATACATTGGTTGCAAACACTATAGAAGTACACAAAGGAGCCTTTCAGAGATAGTGAACAGTTGTGTGCAGTGTTCACTCTAGTCTGTGAGCTTTTTTTTTTTTTTTTTTGAGTGCAGATCACGCTCCAGTTAGTTCTTCAACCACTGCTGGTTGTAGTCTGCTGAACGTGTGTCACTGCCTCATCCTTGACATTTTTTCTCTAATTGGTGTTGCTCCATTCTATTTAAAATAACTCAAATCTATTAGTGTGACGCGCTTCCATCCGTATACAATACATTGGTTGCAAACACTATAGAAGTACACAAAGGTGTTACACTCGGTCCCCGCGCTGGCTCTGCACTCCGTCCTGGTCACTCACCTGTTCCTCTAGCTGTCCCTCTGCAGCAGTCTGTGCGCAGGCTGAGGTCTCCTGTCCCATCTGCTCCTCAGCGTCCTGTGTCCTCCTCCACTTACTGGCACGCTGCTAGCAGGCCTCCAGATAGATTGCTTAGGACGCGAGGCCGCGCCCACCGTCTCTCTTAAAGGGGCAGCGTGCAGTTTTTTAAATAGCTAATTAACCAATGGCAGCGCACTCAGTACTGTATCTGGTCACTCCACCATAAGGGGAGTGCCGGAGCAACGTGTTCTATCATTGCTACATCCGGTTCTGTTCCTGATCTGTCTGCGCTGCGTCTGCAGTCTCTGTGCTTCGCTGATACTGTTTGTCTCCTCAGATCATTGCTAACCCGTATCTGGCTAACCTGGACAATCTCGGCTATTACTGGCGCAAGTGTCATCCCGTTCCGCCATCAGCCATCTGTACCCGTGGACCGTGACAAGGTCACTGAAGCCAACCTGCCACCATCCATTCTGGACCAGGACCTTAACCTTCTCCGTCAAGAACCTTCCACGGACTCTGTAAATACTTGTTACCCTTTTGGTCCCTCTGGGACAGCTGCCACGTGTCCGGGGTCTAACTGGAGGTGCACCTGTGTCCTCCGGGTATTCAATTCTGGTCCTGTTCGAGGGGCCTTACTACGGTACCCGGGGCTCACTAGTTTTCGCCCCCTTCAGAGCCCCCCCGGACCGCGGTCTCGAGGTTCCACATTAAAAAAAAAACGAATGTGAACTTCACCATCTCTGCCTCCGCTTCCATTCGTTACAGATTGCTCCGGCATGGAACCCGCTGGATCACAGAGATCTCCGACCACGGATCTGTGCCAGGAGGTGACCGTTTGGGAGTTCAACAGGACAAATCACGACTTATCTACGCAGCTTGTCTAACCGCATGGATTCCTTGGGTCCTCGTCTGCACCTGACTCTTCTATCAATACTCAGGTACCATTCCCATGGCAATCAAGGTCCCCGCCTGGCGGCTCCTACTCGTTTCCAGGGTGATCCTACTCAGTGTCAGGGTTTTCTCAATCAGTGCACTCTACACTTCGAATCTTTGGGGCATATGTTTGCTTCTGACCGAGCCAAGGTGGGCTTCATCATGTCACATCTGGGAGGAGAGGCCCTCGCCTGG
>JARQOD010010877.1:0-25603 GCA_033576555.1 Oophaga sylvatica
TTTTTAATATTCTACCCAAAACCCCCATTATCGGTTAACAGGCGCCCTTTACTATTTATGTTTGCATTTTTGTTTTTTATGGCCCTTTACTCTTGTTCCCGATGTCAATGGGTTTGCTGGGATTTAAATTTTCCGGCAAACCCCCAAAAGTGTCATCGGGGCAACAGTATCTCTTTGAGCTTTTTCTTTTTTGTGCATTCACCTTTTTCCTGAGGCCGAGGGGTTTTTTTATATTTTACCGGGAAAATCAAATGTCTCTGTCCAACAGTGCGCCTTTTAATGCTTTGCTATTTTTGCATTTATTGCTTTTTTTTTGCTGCTTCCTCTTGTTCAAAGTCCGATGGGGTTTTTGGTAGATTAAAATCTACAGCAAACCCAAATTTTTGGTTCAACATGACGCCCGTGTATCAGTATTTCACTTTTATTTATTGTAGAGTCAGAAAAATATTTAAAAAACCCCCCTTAAAAAACAAAAAGAAAATCACATTAATTTGAATAATTTACCGACACGATATCCTTGAATAATAATCTTGGGACTTGAAACACGCACAGGGAAAAAGGACCGGGGGGCTAACCGACCCCAACGGGGGCCCCAATAATCCCTACTTGGGGACGTAAAGGTTCAGGGTCCAATCTCCCCCTAAACCCGTTCCCTTCAGTCCCTGAAAACCCGTAATCATCCTAAGAAGGGTTTTGATTACCCCCAAAGGGGAAAGGGCTGATCTCGCTAAATACACAGATTAGAAAAATAAGAAGACGGAGAAAACAAGCTTGCTACACACTCAAAAACAAAGGAAAATAAATGCTGGGATTTTAATCTAACAGGTAGTTAAAACAACAAAGGAGCTTTTTAAATTAAAGTCTATACAGTTACAACTATCGGGTCTGCATAAAGAATTTCAGGAACCCAAAACAGACAACCAAATTTAAAGGAAACCAATCAAAAAAATTTTAATTGCACCCGGGGAGAAACGCCCCCCAGCCCAAATGAGAAAGACAAAATTAATCCCTAACTGCCAAACCAAAAAAACGAAATCGCTGTGGAAAAGTCAAAAGTGCAAACCGCGACGATTTCGTGGATGCCACAGACAGTCCCCCCCCTTTACGAGGGGCCCCCGGGGCCCTCGGCGGGTTTTCCCCGGGTGATTCGTGGAAGGTCCGCCCCAAAACGTCTCTTTAAATGTCAGACCGGGAACCCCGCCCTTTCCCCCTCTGGCCATCCCCTTCCAATGCAAAAGTACGAAGGGACCCGGGGTTCAACGTGAGTCAATGATTTTTGAACTGAAACTCCAATTACCATTGCCCACTGGGGAGGAGGAGAGGTGATGGTATGCTGGGCACAAAACTTTTAAAGTAATACTTTGGCCATTAGTTTTTTTAAAAGTAGAGGGGGGCAGACAAAAGCCACAGGTTTAAATTTAGGAAGATCCTGTACGGCCCGGAATCGGGGGCCCAGCTTCCAGGGGGAACTTTAAGTTTTTTATTCTGGTAGACAACCATCCAGATCGTTCAATTAAGACTGGCCAAAAAATTCCCTCCTATCACCCTTACGTTTAAAAGGGTTCCCCCAACCCTTTCAGTTATTCAATACCCCTCTCCACACGAAGCAAGTGACGACGGAAACGTCCTCCTCGGAAACCAAAAGGGCCCCCCCCTTAAAAGTCAAAACGGGGGATAAAAAAACCCTATCCCCCAAAAAAACGGGGATTACCAGGGGACTCGTCCGCCTGTTTTTTAAAGAGCGAACTCTGCCGAGGCAAGAAAAAAGCCCGCCCTTTGGGTTCTCTGAGAAAAAACAAAGAAAGTCTCTAGGCTTTGATTCGACGCTTGTTGCCTTGGTCTGGGTAAAAAGCCGGGAAAATGAAAAATTGCTCCCCCGACGTAAAAAAATGCCCCCCAAAAAATTGGAACAAACTGACCCCCCTATCTGACAAACATCAAAAGGCAAACCCATGAAGTCTCACAATCTCCCCAATGAACACCTGGCAGAGTTTTAGCATTGGGGAGGGCGGAAAGGCAATAAAATGTCCCATCTTACTGAACTGTCAAAAACCCCCAGTATGACAGTCTTCCCTGACGCTGAGGGGGTTTCCGTGATAAAC
The DNA here is from genome assembly GCA_033576555.1 of Oophaga sylvatica. Classification (NCBI taxonomy): domain Eukaryota; kingdom Metazoa; phylum Chordata; class Amphibia; order Anura; family Dendrobatidae; genus Oophaga; species Oophaga sylvatica. Next base: position 2,103 of record JARQOD010010877.1, read on the forward strand.
CCATAGAAAATGAGTCCATGGGGTCCGGGAAATTTCAAGGGGAAGAGGGGCCCCGCGGACGGGGGGGGAGAGGGGGCTTAGAGCGGCACAACCCCCCGACCGACAAAAATTAAAAAATCTTTTTAACTTAGGCCCCAAAAACCGGCGGAAAGGGATTAAAGTGCCTTTCCCCTGGTGTACTGCTAAAACAGAATTTTGATGTGCCTCAAAACCTTTTTTCTCAATGATTTGGGCAAACGTCTTCCCCGAGGTCCGAGGGGGGTCCCCTGAACCTCTAATACCTCCCCCCTCAAGCTCAGAACATACAGCCGACCCTACCCCCCTCCTAAAGGATGGGATGGGTCATCCATTTTCCGGCCCCTGGAAATGCGGAAAGGACCCGCCTTAAATTCTTAATCCAGGGCGATAAGTGAAAACAAAATTTAAAACCTGGAAAAAAACAAGACCACGGTGTCTGGTTTTCGCGTTTTAGCGTTTCCAAATACAGAGGTTCTTGTGATCGTATTGACGGTGCGGGGGGACTGCCCCCCCCAAAAAGTGACCCCATTTTTTCAAAGCCAAATTAAATGGCCAAAGTTCCCTTTTTCCGATATATTTTCCCTTTTGGCGGCAAAATTTTTCTTGAAAAGAAAAGGCAGGATGCCATTACGGGAAAGGCCCCTGGAAAATATTGCACCCACCCCAAAGTCAGAGGTCCACCCCCAAAAACAAGGGCTGTGATGCTTTGGGTTTGGATAGAACGGGTCCCAAAGCAAAAAATTTTTTCAAGAGGAAAAGCTTGGAAGCTTGCGCCTTTTAGAAAAATCCGCCCCCTTTTCTTGTCGTCAGTGAGAGGTTTGACAACAGATGAGAAATTACAATAAATTTCCGGGTTAGTTAGAAACCCCGAAACGCGCAGAGCCTTAAGACCCTCTGGCTGACCCCTTTAAAGCACTGCTTTTTCACCTTTTCAGGCCCAAGGGAAACGGGGGCTGACCCCAAAAAACCCCAAAATGAAGTTTCCTGTTTCGGCGAATACCACTTTTCCGTTTGGGGGAGTTTTTTGCTCGCAAGTCTGCAAAACCCGTTACATGCTCCTGGGGGCACAGATCTGGGGGTAAATTAAAAAGTTTTCCCAATTACCCAAAACAGCCCCCAGTGAGAAAAATGTCATTAAAAAAGTTGGAAAATGTGGGGGTAGTGACCCAAAAAAGGCTGACAAGGGTTTTAAAGTCCCCCGGCGTGTTTTTAAACGCCGTTTTCCATTCCCCCCCTTTTATCCTAAAAATTTTCCCCCCTGAGATCCCAATTTTGAACCATTTTTGGGGAAAAATTTGTGGGAAAAGGGTCAGGAAAAGAGGGGGTGGATCGGTCTCGAAAAAGTAATCCGTTTTGTTGCGGAAATCCCAAAAAGGGGGGTAGGCCTCCATCTTTTTTTTTCACAAAGAAAAACCCCCCGGCATGGGGGAAAATGAAGGGCTAAAATGCCCTTTTGGGAGACTTTTTCCCAAAAATAATCTTTTATAGCTGCCCCTCAGGACCCAAAAGGTTAATAACTACTTTTGGTAACTTAGCATCAGGAAGTAAATTAATAGAGCAGTATACCGCGATGAGGAGGCAACTCCCGACACCCCTCCCCAGAGAACACATCCCCCCAAAATTCCAAAAAAGGAGGCAAATTAGGACGACCGCACTGAGACTGTGTTCAGCAGTTACTTTTGCAAAATCACCCCCTTGGCTTATCTTTGGGGAACTGCCAATTAATCACAGGTTTTTTAAACCCAAACCCAAGGAAGTCCCAACAAAATGGGATTTAGGTAACCCCCCCAACACATAACAAGATAATATTTCCCCTTGTTTCCCCCTACCGAAGGCAAGTTTAAACCCCATAAACAAAGCTACCTGGCCCGAGGGGCCTGGCGTCAAGGAGAATTAGGTCGGTTTGACCTTTACCCAGATGCATCCCTTGAGCCTGGCAAAATGAGCGTCAACCCGATTAGCCCCGGACCCCCTATCAAGAAAACAGAAAAATTTTCCCCTCGTACCAACCACCCCCCTCCAGGACAAGGAAAATGAGAAAAACTAGCGGGCGAATCTACTCCCAGGTTGTCGTCCACCCCAAATGGGATTAAAAAAGTTTTCCGGCGACTTCTTGCCCCAACAAGGCCGGACACATCCCCCCCAAAAGTCCCCTTTCCCGCAGAAGAAACCCTTCGTCCTGCGGGGTACCCCCAATCCCCTCCTACAAAAAGAAGTCCCTCCAAAATGCATAGGCTCCTGAACAGACAAGGGGAACCAAATAAGGGCTTTAGTAGTAGGTGGAGTAAAAAAACAGGGGGGGAGTTCCTCGCACCCCTTTCCCCAGCCGCTTCAGTGGGTAGCCAGGGCCTGCAGCCTCCCGTGTGGAGGAATCATACGGCCAAAACGTTTTTTTTTGTGAAACCCTGAAAAAAATGGCTCCAAAGAGGGGGGTCATTCCACTGAGTATCTGTCCCCCTTTTAGGAACTCAGAAGAAAAATTCCCCTCCGGGGGGCGATCTCCCTGCTGTATCTTACGAATTTTTCCAGCAAGAGAGACCGTCTGGGTATCTATAAAAAAATCAGGGCGTAAAAAATCGATTACTGAGTAGACCCGGGGATCCCGGGGAAAGGAAAATCCCCAGGATGGGGCCCTTGTGGGGAGAAAAAATTCCCCATCTCTGCTCTTCACCCCCGATGTCGAGGCCGAAGCGAAAATAAAATTTTAAATTGCTTCCGAAGTAAAAAATTTGTTCGCCCCCATTGAACCTGTCCGGGAGAGCTCTTTGGTTCAAACTGGTTTGTGGGGAGACAAAATTTGGGCTTAATGTCCGTCGTCCTGGTAATCCCCCCAAACTGCAGAGCCGTGGGCTCTGGATCCTGGCAAATGGGAAAAATTTTATGGCAGTGAAAATGTCCGCGGTCTTTTTTTTTTGTGTACGTTTTCAGTAACTATTTTAAAAGAAAAAATTTAAACATTTGATTAGAAAAACCCGCATGAAAAATGAATAGTTTTTCCTGAAAATCCTTAATAGGTTAATTTGGGACTTGATACATGTCAAGGAAAAAGGGACGGGGTCTAACCTGACCCTAAAATGGGGTCCAAACAATCCCTCACCTTGGAGGACGAAATGGTTCGGGTCCAAATCTCCAGCCCAACCTGTTAATCAGTCCCTGAAACCCCCTAAACAGTCCTAAGAAGGATTCTGATTACCACCCAAAAGGGGTAGGGCTGATCTCTGCTAAATAAAAAGTTTTAAAAAATGACAGATGGGGAAAACACAGCTGATACACCTCAAAAACGAAGGAAAATAAATATTGGAATTTAAACTCTAAGCGGTGAGCTTAAAAAACTAAGGAGCTCTTTTTTTTTAGTTTACAGTACAATCCCACTGTGGGCTCATGGAATTTCATGGCAACTCCCCCAAAAAAGAAACCCGGTTTAAAAGGAAACCAATCAAAAATAATTAATTTCGCCGGAGAAACGCACCCGTCCCAAACTGGCACAGAAGAATAAAAAACCCCAACTGCCAAACCAAAAAACAGCAAAATCGCTTTGAGAAGTCAGAAGTGCAACCGGACGATCTTCGTGGGGCACACATGAACTATGTTGGATTGTTTGCTTTTTTATGCGATTCATCTTGTTCCGGGTTGTCACTGTGGGTTTTCTGGAGATATATTTACAGGAAACCCAACAGTGTATTTTGGGTTAACGTGACTGCTTTTTTTTAGCTTTTCTTTTTAAATGTTGCTTAAATCTGTTCCCGATGTCACGTGGGGTTTTCTGGAATATATTTACCTGCAAAACCCCAAAAGTGTATCTGTCCACGGCGCCCTGGTATGCTATGCTATGCTGGTATTGTTTGCTAATAAGCGCATTATTTTGTTCCAGAGTCACTGTGGGGGTTTTCTGGTAGATTATTTCCTGCAAACCCAAAGTGTTTTGGTTAAAAGTGATTTTCCCCCGTGTAGCTATTGCTAGTTTTGCATTGTATTTCTTTTTTTATGCGATTCCTCTTTTTCCGATGTCATGAGGGTTTTCTGGAATATATTTTCCCGGGAAACCAACGGTTTGGTTCAACTGACTGCTTTTGTATCTTTTTCTTTTTAAGTTGATTCATCTTGCCTGTGGCCTGGTGTTTGTGGTAGTTTTTCTACCGGGAAACCCCCAGTGTCATCTGGCTAACAGTGACTGCTCTTTGTTGCATTGCTTTTTTGTTGCATTCACTCTTGTTCCTTGGCACGATGGGTTTACTGGGAGTATATTTACCCGCAAAAACCAAAAGTGTCATTGGGTTCAAACAGGACGCCCCGTATGCTTTGCTATGTTTTTGCATTGTATTGCTTTTTTATGCGCATTCACTCTTTTTCCGTGTCACTGAGGGGTTTGCTGGTAGATATATTCTTTTGGCAAACCCAACAGTGTCATCTTGTTCAACAGTGACTGCTCTTTGTATGCTATTGCTTTTTTATGTTGCATTCACTCTTGTTCCTGATGGCACTGATGGGTTTGGTGGTAGATATATTCTAACTGCAAACCCAACAGTGTCATCTGGTTCAACAGTGACTGCCTGTGTATGCTATTGCTATGTTGTGCATTACATTGCTTTTTTTATGCTGCATTCACTCTTGTTCCAGATGTCACTGATGGATTTGCTGGTAGATATATTCTACCGGCAAACCCAACAGTGTCATCTGGTTCAACAGTGACTGCTCTTTGTATGCTATTGCTTTTTAATGTTGCATTCACTCTTGTTCCTGATGGCACTGATGGGTTTGCTGGTAGATATATTCTACCGGCAAACCCAACAGTGTCATCTGGCTCAACAGTGACTGCTCTTTGTATGCTATTGCTTTTTAATGTTGCATTCACTCTTGTTCCTGATGGCACTGATGGGTTTACTGGTAGATATATTCTACCTGCAAACCCAACAGTGTCATCTGTTCAACAGTGACTGCCCTGTGTATGCTATTGCTATGTTGTGCATTGTATTGCTTTTTTTATGCTGCATTCACTCTTGTTCCAGATGTCACTGATGGGTTTGCTGGTAGATATATTCTTCCGGCAAACCCAACAGTGTCATCTTGTTCAACAGTGACTGCTCTTTGTATGCTATTGCTTTTTTATGTTGCATTCACTCTTGTTCCTGATGGCACTGATGGGTTTGGTGGTAGATATATTCTAACTGCAAACCCAACAGTGTCATCTGGTTCAACAGTGACTGCCCTGTGTATGCTATTGCTATTGTTGTGCATTACATTGCTTTTTTTATGCTGCATTCACTCTTGTTCCAGATGTCACTGATGGATTTGCTGGTAGATATATTCTACCGGCAAACCCAACAGTGTCATCTGGTTCAACAGTGACTGCTCTTTGTATGCTATTGCTTTTTAATGTTGCATTCACTCTTGTTCCTGATGGCACTGATGGGTTTGCTGGTAGATATATTCTACCGGCAAACCCAACAGTGTCATCTGGCTCAACAGTGACTGCTCTTTGTATGCTATTGCTTTTTAATGTTGCATTCACTCTTGTTCCTGATGGCACTGATGGGTTTACTGGTAGATATATTCTACCTGCAAACCCAACAGTGTCATCTGGTTCAACAGTGACTGCCCTGTGTATGCTATTGCTTTTTTATGCTTCATTGACTTCTTGCAATTTTCATTTGTTTGTGTGATGAGACACATTTTGCCTGAGTGCATTGTATAATATATATATTTTTTTCCAACAGTGAACAAGTCCGCACACGATGGCGCTCGCTGAAGGACCGCTTCAACACTGATGTTTGTGCAGAGGGACAGGTTCGCAGTGGTTCAGCAGCAAGGACCAGAAGGAAATATCGCTACTATCGCGAGTTGGCGTTCTGAGATCAGTCCTTGCCAGCAGAGCGTAAGTTTTTCCAATTTTTATTTTTTTTAAATCCGTGCTTTTCTATTCCACAGCTGATGCTTCTTGTAAATGCATGATCGTAATGTTTTTCTTTTCTTTCCACAGCACCTGGAGCAGCACCATGCAACCTGTCCCTGAAGCGTTCCTTCCTCGGACGACCTTGGACCCGTCCCAGCCATCCGACAGCCAGGAAGCAACTTGCAGGTCAGCAACACGGACAGCTGGTGACCAGGAAGCTGGTCAGTCAGGTGTTCCCTGTCCCAGGTCTCTGCCACTGGTTATGCGGGCACTTCCCGCCAGCGGCAGAGGGCCTTGGAAAGGAATGTCTTGCCCGAGTTCATGCACTTGAGCGAGGCCTTTCATGGCAATATGAAGTCGCTGTCAGGCACAGTGTAAAGTGTTTTTTCACTAATGGAACGTGGTTTTACCCACATGGAACACCGCTTCCACTGTGTCGACCAGCGTCTTGATTGCCTGGAGGCCGACCTCAACAGACCAGCGCACCATTTTTTCAGTAAAATTGAATGGGGCATGGTGGAACACCTTAGTCCTGAGCAACAGCTGAGTGTGTTGCAGGCCTGCAACACTGCTTACTTACAGGCTATGCAGCAGAATCGGTACGTGCAGCAGTCAGTGGTTGCATATCCAACTGTGCCACCACTGATTCGCCACACATCACTACCGACTTCTGCTGCATACCACTGCACGGCCACCAGCATTCCGAGTCACCACTACACCACCACAAGTCCGAGTACTGCTGGACACTCCACCGTCACCACCACCATGGCAAGCGCTGCTCCTGTCTGGAGCACCACCACCACAGACACTGTTCCTCAGTCTTGGACTACCACCACCACAGTACCTGCTTGGGCCACTGCCCCCACTTCTCCTTCTAGGAGCACAGCCACCACTACACAACATTTTCGGAGCACAGCCACCACTTCTCCTTCTAGGAGCACTGCCACCACTCCGCACCATTTTTGGAGCACAGCCACCACTTCTCCTGATAGGAGTACCACCACCACTATCCACCATTTTAGGAGCACAGCCACCACTTCTCCTTCTAGGAGCACTGCCACCACTCCGCACCATTTTTGGAGCACAGCCACCACTTCTCCTGATAGGAGTACCGCCACCACTATCCACCATTTTAGGAGCACAGTCACCACTTCTCTGATAGGAGTACCACCACCACTATCCACCATTTTAGGAGCACAGACACCACTTCTCCTTCTAGGAGTACCCGCCATCACTCAGCACCAGTTTAGGAGCACAGACGACACTTCTCCTTCTTGAGTACCGCCACCTCCCTGCAGCAGTTTAGGAGCACAGACACCACTTCTCTTCCTTGGACCACTGCCACCACTTGTCCTCCTCAGAGCACTGCCACAACGTCTCCTCCGAGTACCGCCACCGCCACCACAGAGCATGACACGGGTGACCGACATTCCGTGTTTTATGTTTCAAGGCCACGGTCCACAAGCTCAAGGCAGTCAAACAGAAGTCGGTCCATGCAGGGGACTCCTGCCCCCAAGAAGAGAAAGAAGACTTTGTCCATCCCCCCTCTCCTCCTAATGTGTCTCTACCTGCCTCTACTTCCATGTCTGATCTTCCTTCCCCCACTACTTTCGTCACCCCTTCCCCTCGAACACCTTCCTCGCTTTCCAGCCGTTCGTCATCTCTGCACACACCCAGAGTATCCCAATCTCCCCCAAAACGTCCTTCTCAATAAAAATGTTATTTTTTGATTTGTTGTAACAAATAAATGTGCAACTATGCTTTTAGTAAAAACGGTTTGATTAATGTGTCTTTCGCCGCCTACACCCACTGCGCCGTACACACACGGCGCCGTACACACACTGCGCCGTACACTTTGTGTTTTTGCCTACACATAACTGCAGGAATGACACGTTTGTGTCATTCCTGGAGATATGTGTAGTCAAAAACACAAATATATGACTTGTATTTTCCCCACCTGTCTCTTCTGTCTGCTAATATTACACAAACTGAATAGAGGATGGTGTTGAGTGCAAGGCATATCTATTTTACCTTGCCAGGTATCATAGAAAGTTAAATGAGTATGGTGTGTTTTTACCATCATTTAACTTTGTGATACAAGGCCAGGGATTCTAGATATACCTTGTAATTAATCACATCCTCTATTCAGTGTGTGTTTAATAAACTAGGAGATGATGTTGAAAATACACGTTATATGTACAATCCCCTGGCCTTGTGTCATTACTATCACAGCTGGGCAGGTGAATACACATGAGTTTTAACCTGCAGAGTCGCTTCAGTCTGCATTTATTTCAAGCATACTGTCGCGATGCTGCAGTTTATAACTCATATGTGTATTCACCTGCCCAGGTGTGATACATACTGAAGTGAGGATGCGTTATTTGGGGCATCACCACTTCAGCATGACACCAGGCCTGGGGATTGAAGAAGATGTATAAACTTTATTATCTCTCCAGTGCGTTCAAAATGAAGCCACAGTGATGATACTACAAATAATATTTATAGTCACCTGGTCAGGTATATCAGGTATAATAAAGAGTGACGGATGCTAGTGCATCCACAAATCAGTATTTGTAACATCAGGCCAGGTGACACAAATATTATTTGTTTTATCTCCACCGTCGCTGCAAATTTAACCCAAACTGGAGACATGATAAAGGTTATACAACTTGTGTGTGTGTATGTATAGTCACCTGGTCAGGATTACTAGTAAATTCATGATGCTCAAAAAAAAAACATCATCATGAATTCACTGGTGAACCTGGACAGTTGATTATTGTATTTGAGTGTAAAAACACAGACTGCACTCGGTACAGGTATAAACATAGGTATTTTATTAACATACAGACAAGAAAAATTTTTTTTACACCATTTGTTCTTGCTATTCTACCCTTCCTACATCTGACATGAAGTAGGCTGCAAATTGGTCTCTCATTTGGCCAACTTCAACAGAAGACCTGAGAGGGTGCTGAGTGAACTCAGGCAATGGGTTAGGAGCTGCATCATCAAGTTCAAAGTTTGGGTGCTCTTTAGACATAACAAAATTATGTAGCACCACACAGGCCTTCACGACTTCATCCACTGTTTCCAGTTTCAGATGAATGGCTGTGCCCAGAATGCGCCATCTGGAAACCAGTATACCGAAGGCACACTCTACTGTTCTTCTGGCCCTGGTCAGCCTGTAATTAAATATTTTTTTGTTGTGGTCCAAGTCCCGGCTGGAGTAGGGTTTGAGCAGGTGTTGGCACATCTGGAATGCCTCATGCCCAACCATGACAAATGGCTGTGGCGGACCTTCGGTGTGGGGAAGAGGCCGTGGCATGGGGAAATTTAACTGGTTTCCATACAACCTCCGTCTATGTCCGAGTTCTTAAAGGCCTGTGAGTCATTTCCACGGCCAAATGCCCCAATGTCCACTGCAACAAACATACAGTCTGCATCAGCAATGGTCATGAGAACTGTAGAGAAGTACTTTTTGTAGTTGTAGTACTCCGAGCCTGTTCTTTTGGGTTTGATGATCCGGATGTGTTTCCCATCAACTGCTCCCAAACAGTTGGGGAAATTGCAGGTTGTCCAGAATTTTTCAGCTATTTTTAGCCACTTTTCTGTGGTGGGCAGGGCATAAATTCTGGACAGAGAACATTCCACAATGCCCGGCAGGTGTCCACAACAATTCCTAACAAGGTGGAGATACCAATCCGGTACTGGAAGTGGAGTGAAGACAGGGTCTCTCCAGTAGCAAGGAATCTGAGAAAGAAAAAAAATATATATTATTGTATTTAGTTTTTTTAAAACATTTAACTAAAGAGAAAAAAAGTACATGGCATACAAATAATTCTGCAGGTCTTTGTTTACTAGATAGCAGAACAATAATTCTGGCAGCTTTGGAATAGTACATGGCAGAACAAATAAAATGATGCAGGCATTGGTTTAGCAATATTACATACCGTAATGTCACCAGGAGTCTTTCCTCCAGAGGAATCACCCGACGGAGCTGTGTGTCCTGTCTCCGGATGAATTGTTGGACCCGAGCAAGTAAATCCCTGAAGGTTTCTTGTGACATCCGGGTATAGTCCGTAAATTTCTCGGGATTTGCCTGCAGCTCGCTATAGAGGGTGTGGTACACTCCACGGCTCTTCCCGCCGCTGCCGTCTTCGCTGTCTCTCTCTCTCCCTTTCTTTCTGGCAAGCAACTGCATAAGCCTGAGCCATCGCAATGTCCAGATCCAAGTTGAAGTGGAAACTCTTCCAGCGCAGATCCATGTTCACAAATGCAAATGCAATCAAATGTGAAGAATGGCTGTAAACAGGCTCTATATAAAGATTTCCTATAACACACGCCCACTGGTGTCCCATTGGTGGAGTCTGTTGCAAGAATTTTTCAAGGATTTTCCTCCTGTGAAATGCGCCTAAAAAACGCAAACGCATGCAAAAACGCTTGAAATCGCATACAATCGCTGCATTTTTTTGTAGTAATGCGCACACTTATGTGACTAAATATCGCATTGTTTACAAGCGTTTGAACGCGTTTTTTTATGCGTTTTATGTGCGCTCGATACGCAGCGCAAAAAAACGCAAGTGTGAAAGTAGCCTAAGTGGATGGGATGTCAAGAAATCCCATGCCCACTATGCGACCACAGGCGCCTGCGGCTCTCCCGCGGAGACTGACTGACTGACCGCGTGTCTCACCAGACTGTAGCATGTCAATTTCTCTTGCGGAGACTCTAGTCTCTGCAAGAGAAGTTTCACCTATAGAATATATTAGATGCGGTAAATCCGCACGGTTCAGTGAACACATGCGGATTCACCTGCGTTCAATAGATGATAGCACTTTGAAAGCAGTGAACATGTGCTGCATCCAAAGCACTGCCACCTCCAGAACATGTGCACATACCCTAAAACCTGAGAATGAAAACAGCATCAAGATACAAGATGCAAAATAAGAATGTGACCAAACACTGAGTATGACAACAGCTATATCTCCTAACCCTGCTATCAACCTGAGCCTTGTGTGTATGTATTTTTTTACTTGGACAAGTAAAGATCTTAATGTTCCAGTTTACAAATGTGAAGTTTCCCTTTCATGTGTTTTGCCATGTCAAGCATTACACAATACGGGCTGGTGGATTTATTAGTAAATGGCTTAAAACTGTCAGATTTAACACAGTAGTATTTGATCTGTGTTAATTTTGGTATATATTGCTAGATATAATGAATAAGACTGTATAATCGAAATGCATCAGGTTTCTTCGAGGATACCAGGTGGTCTGCCAGCATGTCACATTTTTATATGTAAGAAATAAATGTGAAGTTTTATTTTAACAAGTATCTTGGCTGGATAAATTGTTTTTCCATTCCTGATTGCCAGCATTTTGTAATGTCCCCATCTTGTACTTGTAATAATGTCCCATATTCTATTGCTCTTTAGACACACATAAAAAAAAATTCTTCTCAGATCCACTTTGAAATGCATTGCTAGAATAAACACCTGCTTTTTTTCAAGCTACTTCAGATCTCCTCTTCACTGGCAGCGCTCACCGAGACCGGAGTTTTTCTTACCATGACTAATTTGCAGCTTGCGACAGATTCCCTTTAAGCAAACTACCTTTTTGCAAAAGCCATACAAATTGGCATATTGGGCATAATAAATAAAAAACACCCAAAGCTCTTGAAACGTATAGCAGTATGAATAAAATTAGACAAAAAAGTGGTCACTTTTAATTAGGTGACTGGTTCTCCATAATGGATTCATGACAAGGGCATATAAAATCTGAAGATAGTTTGGTTAATTAGGTATGGAGAAAGCAAATAGCCTGTTGCTGTGAAAAATAAGGAGATCAGACAAAGGTACCGTATATACTCGAGTATAAGCTGACCCGAGTATAAGCCGAGACCCCTAATTTTGCCTCAAAAAACTGGGAAAACTTATTGACCCGAGTATATGCCAAGGGTGGGAAATGCAGCAGCTACAGGTAAATTTCAAAAATAAAAATAGATACCAAATAAAAGTAAAATTAATTGAGACATAAGTAGGTTAAATGTTTTTAAATATCCATATTGAATCAGGAGCCCCATATAATGCTCCATACAGTTCATGATGGGCCCCATAAGATACTCCATACAAAATATGCCCCATATAATGCTCCATAAAGTTCATGATGGGCCCCATAAGATGCTCCATACAAAAATATGCCCCATATAATGCTGCACAAAGTGTTATGATTTGGTAGCTGAGGACAGCAGCAAAAATAGGCTAAGCAACCAGACACCCAGAGAGGTTGGTAACTAGCGGATTGCAAACTCCTAAACTGAGAGCACAAATAGAAGTAGCCATAGGGCATACCTATGGTGCCCTGGACTCCTCAACACAGCCGGAGAGTTAACTAAGCCTAAAGAGAGAAAGGGGAATGCTAACTGCCCCGGAGAAGACCCCCAAAGGAATAGGTAGCCCCCAAACATATATTGGCGGTGAGACAAGATGAAGTACAAACACAAGCAGAAAATAGAGCAAGCAAATGCTGGAGCCCAAACTGTCTAGATAGAACAGGACAGGAAAGAATACTGTCTGCAATCCAGCAAAAACACTAAGAAATATTCCAACACATCTGATATGCAAAAATACTGAGACCACATGATCTCTCCCTCGCTAGATCAGAACTCTGGTGTGAACTGGTAGCAAACCAGTAGACTAGAGTTGAGCGATACTTTCCGATATCCAAAAGTATCGGAATCGGAATTGTATCGCCGATACCCAAAAAATATCGGCGATACCCGATACCGATACCGGAAGTCCCATGTAAGTCTATGGGAACAAAATATCGAAATTAAAAAAACCCCATTCTTGCCTTGTTGGTTAATTGTACATGAAGGAAAACAAGAAAGAGTAATGTAGAATGTATTGGGGAAGGTTGAGGAGACATTAAAGGCATAGATGTTTAACCCAATCAAATGGAATAGCATAAATATTTTTTTTTTAAAGATGTTCGGATTGACGAAGAAATTGACAATGTTGTTAACGTTTTTTCTATTTTGGCAAATATGTATATTACACAACTTCCATGCTCTTCATCTTCACCTTTTTAACTTTTCACACACTTTCTCCTTCATAATCTTCTGCAGCATCATCTTTTTCATCAAATTATTCTTCATCTTCACCTTCTTTATCTTCTTCTTAAACTTCTTGCTATTCATCTTTGTTAACATTACTCATATTCTTCTTATTAAACTATTATTCTTATTCATATTCTGCTTCATCTTCTTCATCATATTCTTATTTGTGACAGAGAATCCTGTACTTGTAATCTGTCAAAGTATGAATTTTTCATCCTTCCGTTCTTGCTGTCACAAAAGATTTAAATTACAACAGTATTTGTCCGTGTTCAGTTTAGCCTGCAGCAGCAGGCATTTTCCAGGGGCACCACGAGGAGGAACGGACTCACCCCCATACACTGCTTAGTCTTCTTCTGCTTAGAATTTAGAGCATATATTTTGCTCTTCATTTTGGTCTTATACTTCATGTTCTTCTGCTTTTAGATCTTCTGCTTATTGTTCTTGTGTCTCTTGTTCTGTATCTTGTATTTGTAGCACAATCTTGTACCAGCTGATGTTACTGGGACACGGTTACTAAGCAGGAGGTACCTGTGCTCCAAAGCACTACCAAGGACCAGCAGACGTTGCTGGAACTCGGATACCGAGATGGAGGCACCTAGGCCAAAGGCACTGTGGAGAACCAGCTGACGGTACTGGAACCCGGAGGGGCAGCAGAAGGAAAAGAGCCAATGGCACAACCGAGGACCAGCTGACGTTACTGGGACACGGTTACTAAGCAGGAGGTACCTGTGCTCCAAAGCACTACCAAGGACCAGCAGACGTTGCTGGAACTCGGATACCGAGATGGAGGCACCTAGGCCAAAGGCACTGCGGAGAACCAGCTGACGGTACTGGAACCCGGAGGGGCAGCAGAAGGAAAAGAGCCAATGGCACAACCGAGGACCAGCTGACGTTACTGAACCCCAGTAACACAGGAGCAAGTGTTGACTGTGCTAACAGCACTTCCGAGCAACAACTGGCGGTGTTGGAGCCCAGGGTCAAGGAGGATATTTAAATACTAGATCAAGTAATTTCCTTGTTACCTGTCAATTTTAAATGTCTATACTTCAAACAAGAGAAAGATAACCTTTACTACCATAAGATGATGATTTCATTTAAACTAATATCTAGATAAATAAAGAATTGACAAACATAAACACATACATTAACATGTTGAACAGCAATGCAAACCACAAAATAAATTAGTTAAGGAATCTGCTATACGGTTGTACATAAAAGCATACAAGTACATATCTGAATCCATTAATGATGGATAAGTAACAGTATGTACACCATTTTTATTGTATAGACAATGAATGTCTGACTTCAAAACATCATCAGCATTACAAGTTATCTGTGATATTACTAAAATGTTCCATTTGCTGAATAATGTCACTAAATAGTTTATACAAAATTATACAATTTCCATCATGTAATACTCATAATATGTGGCAATAATCATTTTTATTAACAAACATAACCTTTAAAAAGTGCATAGTGCATAGTGAAAATTGCTATTTATGGCTGACTGTCGACTTGGAAGCATGACAACAGATAGATAAGGTATATATAGATGACACTGCATAGCCACAGATGGTGAATGGCGATGTAATACTGTACCTCAATAAAGTGTGCGTCACTACTACATAATTTTTTTTATATAGCTTTATAAACAGGGTACATGGATGTATGCTTGTGCCTTTGTTTTGACGCACAGACTGCCTTCCTGCTGAGACGCGTTGGGTAGTGAACAGTTGTGTGCAGTGTTCACTGCAGTCTCTGCGGAATAACCACACTTAGACCTTATAACTTTTCAGACTTTCTTTATCAATCTACCAAGATGAAGAAGGCAGGGAGTAAGGCACGTGGTCGTGGAGTTTCTTCAGGGAGAGGACGTGGGGATTCTGTGGCTGCTGTGGCCCCCAGTGACACAGCATCCACCAGTTTTCCCCGTGAGCGTTCCTTTATGCGCACTTTTGTAGGAGCTCGGAGTACCCCCCTGCTGCGGGAAGAACAAATTGAAGCCGTTGTTGTTTGGATGTCAGCCAATGCATCGACTTCAATTGCTTCCACCTCCTCTCAGGACCACAGCACTGTTGGGCAACCATCTGTCTCTTCACCGCCTGGCAAATTGCCCAGGCAGTCAGAGAGTTCTGTACAGGAGCCAGCTGAGTGTCTGCTTCTGTTCTCAGAATCTATTGGCTTGCAAACAGGGGCCCAGCCAAGCAGCATTCTGTAATGTGAAGAGGGAGTATGCAGTGATGCGCAACAGCTGTGTCTCTCTGAATCTGAAGAGGCGGGTGAGACAGTGCCGATGGTCAGCACACCGCAGAACGCATCTGATGATGATGAGACCCAGGTGCCAGTTTCTGTTGAGCATGGTGCTGGGCAGACCACCCAACAGCAGGTTGTGGAAGAGGGTAGTGGAGATGATGAGGTCCAAGACCCAACATGGCATGAGGAACAGGAAGGTGGTGGGAGCAGCTCAGAGGAATAATAATAATATTTATTTATATAGCGCCATCATATTCCGCAGCGCTTTACAGTTTAGCAGTTTCAGAACACAAGTCATAAGTAACAACGTTAACAATACAATAATTTAAGCTAAATAAGTCGCCCCTGCTCGTGACAGCTTACAATGTACAATGAGATGGGGGAGATACAAAGTATAGGTGTTTATATACAATGGTGCATTTACAATGATGTTCCAGCCATCTTAAGGGACTGAGGGATGGAGATAGTGAATGGGCTAGAGACACACACACACTTACACAGAATACATAGAATGACTTTGATTAGTGAATGTGATAGGCCGCTCTGAACAAATGTGTTTTGAGGGAGCGCCTGAAACCATGCAAATTGTGGATAGTCCTAATTTCTTGGGGTACAGCATTCCAGAGGATTGGCGTAGAGCGGGAGAAGTCTTGGAGTCGGGAGTGGGAGGTACGTATTAGTGCAGAGGTTAGTCGAAAGTCGTTTGCAGAGCGCAGCAGTCGGTTAGGCCGATAGATAGAAATGAGGGAGGAGATGTAGGAGGGGTGCTGCACTGTGGATAGCTTTGTGGCTGAGAACCAGTACTTTGGTTGAAAGCTGGGAGAGGCCTAGAGAAATGGTTAGTGATAGAAGGAAGATAGAGGAAGACATTGCCCCAACGGTACAAACAGGAGGGAGAGTTAGGCTGCAGACTCGGTTGCCTGTAGCCTCCAGTTTGGCACCTGTTCGGAGCAGTTGTCTTCCAAAAGTCAAAACGTGCGCTCCCAGGACTTGCACTGCGTGGTCCTTTTTTCACACACTTGCACATGATATTTTCTATGTGAAATGCAAGCTGTGTAATCAAAAATTAAAAATAGCTAAAAGTGTCAGTCACCTCAATACCACAAATAGTGGAAACATGTGCGGACAAAGCACGTAGTTGAGTTACAAAGACACACTGGAGATGTAGGCCAACCTACAGCAGCACCTACATCTTCAGGTTGTGTTGAAGCCTCTTCATCGAGCTCACACACAGCTGGTTCTGCTTCCTCACAGGATCGCCATGGAAGAACCTCGGCCACTGTTGTCCAGAGACAAACTGTTATTCCACACACAGCAGCAAGTTCCCTGTCATCCTCACACTCCCAGGCCACAAAACAGCCATCGGTAGCACAGGCATGGGATAAAAGACGGCCATACTCCGCAAACCATGCACGAGCACAGGCTCTGAATGCTGGCATTGCAAAACTCCTGTCCCTTGAAATGCTGTGATTCAGGCTGGTGGAGACAGACAGTTTCCATAACTGAATATCATTGTCAGTCCCACAATACAATGTGCCAAGCCGATTTCATTTCAGCAGGCAAGCCGTCCCTGGTCTGCAAAAGCATGTTGAGGGAAAAATTAAACATGCGCTACTAAAAGCCCTCAGTAGCAAGGTCCACCTGACCACCGATGCGTGGACCAGTACCCATTGTTATGATCTGCTACAACCAGTAAGGAAAGAAGGGAATTCTGTCCCTACAATACAACTAAGCTGAATCCCTACGATGTAACGGGGAACCTGATCCTGCGACCAGACCCGCTAAAGTCCTCATCTAGTGTGAACGAAGACCTATAGTTGCGAGGGAGTAATCCCTACAAGATCTAGGGACTGGGAGAAAAGGTGGACACCTCCTAACATAAATTGTAGCATGGATAATTAAACAGAAAAATAAATACTTTGTGATCCTAACATCAAGCAAAACTGACAGATTAAGGCACCTAAGCACCCGGCTAGCTTAACAGTAGATAATACAATGAAGTCAAGCAAAGCCAGAAGGGCGGAGCCAGACTAAATAGGGAAAAAAGGTCATGTGACCAGCAAACTGAAACAAAACCTAACAAGAGGGTTCTAACACCCATGGCCAGGGACAATACCTTTCCCTCACTGCCCATTGGGTCAATGTTGTGCAGCCGGGTACTGATCTTGCGAGTGGCGCTGTACGTGTTCTGCCAACTCCAAGGATTGCAGGAATCAAGTCTGTACACATTGATTCCTCCTCCTACTCCAGTTCCTCAGAATCATCGCTGCAGGAGTCGTCACGGTCTACCTCCACATGGACCCGTGAACGTTTACCTGTTGCGACCGATATGAGCACAGCCGTGTCCAAATGTCAACAGGCCGTCCTGAAATTAATTTCCATGGGGAATCTTAGCCACACAGCGCAGGAGCTCTGTAATGCCATAAAGCAGGAGAGCGACGTGTGGTTTTTGGAAGAGAATCTACAGGCAGGCTTGGTAGTGTGTGACAATGGCCGAAATCTGGTGTCAGCTCTGGGCCTTGGCAACCTCACTCACATACCATGTCTGTCATATGTGCTCAACTTGGTCGTGCAGAGTTTTTTGAGGGACTATCCGGATCTTGATGCACTGCTGCACAAGGTCCGCCTAGAGTGCGCTCACTTGCGACGTTCCAGCATGGCCAGATCGCTGATTGCAGCTCTGCAACGCAGATTTCACCTTCATGAACATCGCATCATATGTGACGTACCCACCAGGTGGAATTCCTCGTTACATATGTTGGAGCGGTTGTGTGAGCAGCAGCCAACAGTAATGGAGTATCAGCTGCATCAGGCGCAGTCAACTCGCAATTTGCGCCGTTCACACTTCACCACTACTGAGTGGGCCTCTATAATAAGAATAATAATAATATTATTTATTTATATAGCGCCATAATATTCCGCAGTGCTTTACAGTTTAACAGTTTCAAAACACAAGTCATAAGTAACAACGTTAACAATACAATAATTAAAGCAAAATCAGCCGCCCCTGCTGGTGAAAGCTTACAATCTACAATGAGGTGGGGGAGATACAAAGTACAGGTGTTTATATACAATGGTGTTTTTACAATGATGGTCCAGCCATTTTAAGGGAGTGAGGGATGCATGGAGATAGTGAATGGGCTACACACACAGAATTACACATAGAATGACTTTGATTAGTGAATGTGATAGGCCACTGTGAACAAATGTGTTTTGAGGGAGCGCCTGAAACCATCCAAATTGCGGATAGTCCGAATTTCTTGGGTAGAGCATTCCAGAGGATTGGCGCAGCGCGGGAGAAGTCTTGGAGTTGGGAGTGGGAGGTACGGATTAGTGCAGAGGTTAGTCGAAGGTCGTTTGCAGAGTGCAGCAGTCGGTTAGGCCGATAAATATAAATAAGGGAGGAGATGTAGGGGGTGCTGCGCTGTGGAGAGCTTTGTTGGTGAGAACCAGTAATTAGAATTGGATCCTATAATGAATGGGCAGCCACTGCCAGTGTAATGAGTGCCGAAGGACTCTATGAAGGATATCTGCCACGTTTTGCGTGCGTTTGATGAGTCAACGCGGATGGCGAATGCAGATGATGCACTAGTCAGCCTGACTGTCCCCCTTATCTGCCTGCTTCAAAAAACACTGCAAGCACTAAGGCATGAGGTTTTGGAAGAGGTGGAGGATGAGGAGTCACAAATTCCATCACCTTCTGGACAGTCAGCGCAACGTGGTTCCTCACAAAGGGCTGGAGGACTTTCAAAGTACCATGCTGTATCAACAATTGAACCTCCAGAGTCGCTGTCTATATTTACATAACCATTACAAACTTTTAATGTATTTACAAAGCACATAATGTACAGTTTTTGTCTATCCTTTTGTAATGCTATTGTGTTTCCATAAACTGATGTTACAGAATTATGATACAAAGTTTTTAAATTTTGAGTTTTAAATTTTGTAAATTTTTATGTATTTGAAGGACTTTGTGAGGAGGATGAGGAGGAGTCAATGGAGGAGGAAGACATCGCTCCAGAGGGAGGTAGACAATGCTCTAGTCAGTATGTAGACCAAGGGTGGGGTGATGCACAGCAGGCAGAGATGACGCCTCTTGCAGGGGACAACGTTTCTTGGCCAGTTGGGAGTCTGCAGCACATGGTTGATTTCATGCTGCAGTGGCTGAGAAACGACCGCCGCATCGAACACATTCACACCACGTCTGATTATTGGGTGTACACCCTCCTAGACCCTCGCTACCGGGACAACTTACAAAGCCTCATCACACCGTTGAACCGGGAGCGTAAAATGCGGAAGTACCAAGACACACTGGTGCAATCCATAATGTTCTCCATTCCAGCCGAGAGCGCTGCTGCTACTGCTTTACAAAGCAGCTCTGTGCGTCGAGGCAGTGGAGACAGCTCTGCAACAAGAGGGAGCACAAGCAGCGCCTCTGCACAGGGCAAGAACAGTATGTTCCAAATGTGTCGAAGTTTTGTGGCAGCGCCACCAATGTCTACACCATCCGAGACGGCTCCAGTCAGCAGGAGGCAACATTTCCGTAAGATGGTGACAGACTACATGTCTTGCCCTCTCAGTGTACTCCCAGATGGCTCTTCCCCATTCAACTTTTGTGTCTCTAAGCTGGATACATGGCCAGAGCTTAGCCAGTATGCATTGGAGGTGCTGGCTTGCCCTGCTGCCAGTGTATTATCGGAGCGCGTCTTTACTGCTGCAGGTGGTGTACTAACAGAACCGTTGCATGCGACTATCCTCCGATAATGTAGAAACGGCTTACTTTTCTGAAAATGAACTAGGCATGGATCTCGCCTGAATTTGCCTGTCCGGTTTCAGATTAACTAACTGGTTGGCAACGTTTTCCATGTCTCCTGTTATGTTCATCTTTCTACCACCTGAGCTATACTCCCTGGGCTACAACACTGCCAGTTGCTGCTCAGAAGTGTCGTGTCCACAGCCAATACACAAGCTATAGTGATAGTGGGGTTCAGTAACGCCTGCTGTTCCCCTGCTGCGTGTCTGACAAAAATTAATGCTGCTAACTCCAAATTAAAGTTCAAATTAAAGTTCAAACATCTCATACTAGGCCTCAGGCTACACCCTCCTTGACCCTGGGCTCAGAAGTGTTGGATGCACAGATCAAAACAATCGATGATGTGTTTGTGGGGTCCAGTAACGCCTGCTGTTCCCCTGCTGTGTGTCCGGCAAAAATTACTGCTACCTAGCTACACATGTTGAAAAAAACATGACATGTTAAAGTGGCTAGTGCTACACATAGATATCAGGCTACACCCTTATTTCTAAGCTGTAAACAAGTGAAACGTCAATTTAAAACCATTCAATGATTAGTGTTGGTAACAAATCTGTAACTAAATAATTGTGACATATTATGGCAGATATCCACATGTCTAACACAAATGCTAACACAAAAGCATACTTATGCTATAGGGTACTGATGGTGAACCTTCTCACTCCATAACTTTGACAAATCCAACTCACATCATGCCTCAAATGCTGCAATGTTGGAAGTGCATAATGTGGGTTGAACTTTGACAACAGCTGCAGTGCGAAGGTTATCCTTCTGTGTTCTTGGCTTTTAAATAAAAGCATACAAGTAAATATAATAATACATTGTTGATTAAGGACATGATGTACACCTGTAATATTGTGCAAACAATGGATGTAGGACTATTCCTCTTCAACATTACTTATATTTGTGTCATTTGAAAAAATACATATTTTAGTTAAAAATTAAAAACCCATGTTCAGTAGCTGTGAAAGGCCCGTTTGTGTACTTCTATATTGTTTGCAACCAATGTATTGTATACGGATGGAAGCACGTCACTGTAATAGATTTGAATTATTTTAAATAGAATAAAGCAGCACCAATTCGAGAAAAATGTGAAGGATGAGGCAGTGAGACACGCTCAGCAGAGTACAAGCAACAGTGGTTGAAGAAGTAACTGGAGCGGGATCTGCACTACAAAAATGAAAACCTCTGACTACAGTAAACAGTGCACACAACTGTTCAGTAGCTGTGAAAGGCCCGTTTGTGTACTACTATATTGTTTGCAACCAATGTATTGTATACGGATGGAAGCACGTCACTGTAATAGATTTGAATTATTTTAAATAGAATAAAGCAGCACCAATTTTAGAAAAATGTGAAGGATGAGGCAGTGAGACACGCTCAGCAGAGTACAAGCAACAGTGGTTGAAGAAGTAACTGGAGCGGGATCTGCACTACAAAAATGAAAACCTCTGACTACAGTAAACAGTGCACACAACTGTTCAGTAGCTGTGAAAGGCCCGTTTGTGTACTACTATATTGTTTGCAACCAATGTATTGTATACGGATGAAGCACGTCACTGTAATAGATTTGAATTATTTTAAATAGAATAAAGCAGCACCAATTTTAGAAAAATGTGAAGGATGAGGCAGTGAGACACGCTCAGCAGAGTACAAGCAACAGTGGTTGAAGAAGTAACTGGAGCGGGATCTGCACTACAAAAATGAAAACCTCTGACTACAGTAAACAGTGCACACCAACTGTTCAGTAGCTGTGAAAGGCCCGTTTGTGTACTACTATATTGTTTGCAACCAATGTATTGTATACGGATGGAAGCACGTCACTGTAATAGATTTGAATTATTTTAAATAGAATAAAGCAGCACCAATTTTAGAAAAATGACAAGGATGAGCCAGTGACAGACACTCAGCAGAGTACACGCAGCGGTGGTTGAAGAAGTAAATGGAGCGTGATCTGCATTTAAAAAAAAAAAAAAAAAATACCTCACAGACTGCAGTGAACACTGAAACACAACTATTCACAATCTGTGAAAGGCTACTCCTTTGTCTACTTCTATAGTGTTTGCAACCAATGTATTGTATACGGATGGAAGCGCGTCACACTAATAGATTATATTTTAAATGGAATGGAGCAGAACCAATTGGAGATAAATGAAAAGGATGAGCCACTGAGACACGCTCAGCAGAGTACAAGCAGCAGTGCTTGAACAAGTAACTGGAGCGTGATGTGCACTCAAAAAATAAAAAACACAGACTGAAGTGAACACTGAAACACAACTGTTCACAATCTGTGAAAGGCTACTCCTTTGTCTACTTCTATAGTGTTTGCAACCAATGTATTGTATACGGATGGAAGCGCGTCACACTAATAGATTATATTTATTTTAAATGGAATGGAGCAAACCAATTGGAGATAAATGAAAAGGATGAGCCACTGAGACACGCTCAGCAGAGTACAAGCAGCAGTGCTTGAACAAGTAACTGGAGCGTGATATGCACTCAAAAAAAAAAAAACACAGACTGCAGTGAACACTGAAACACAACTGTCCACAATTGGGAAAAGGCTACTCCTTTGTCTATTCTATAGTGTTTGCAACCAAGTATTGTATACGGATGAAGCGCGTCCACTAATAGATTAGATTTTAAATGGAATGGAGCAGAACCAATTGGAGAAAAATGAAAAGGATGAGGCAATGAACACGCTCAGCAAGTACAAGCAGCAGTGCTTAAAACAAGTAACTGGAGCGTGATATGCACTCAAAAAAAAAAAAACACAGACTGAAGTGAACACTGAAACACAACTGTCCACAATCTGGAAAGGGCTACTCCTTTGTCTACTTCTATAGTGTTTGCAACCAATGTATTGGATACGGATGGAAGCGCATCACCTAAAATTTCTATTGAATGGAGCAGCTAGAATTACACTAAAGAAAAAAAAAAAGAGTCTGTGAGTGACACTGCAGATGCCCTACAGACAGCGTTGGATGCAGAGCAAACTGCAGCGTCACCTGCACTCACACACACCTTGCAGAGCTGTTAAAACAACACTGCAGGCAAAAGGAAGCTTTACACAGCGGTTGGTGATAGCCTCCTACAGCCAGTACACTAAATCGCAATCTTAACTGTCCCTCAGAGTCAGCGAGCAGCGTTCTGTCCCTATCTGAATTCACAGCACAGTGACGCTAAAATGGCGGGGCCCCCTTTTATAGTGCATTCTGACATCATTTCAGCAGCAATCACAGCCATGCATTAGTTAAGATGACTGCAGCATTAAAAGGATGTGCCCACACTTCGGAGGATTCCTCATTGGCTGACTAAATACATTCCTCTCAAAGAAATTTGGAACTTCCCATTCCGGGAAGGAAATTTTAAAAAGTATCGGAATTAAGATCGGAAATTCGATAAAACGAAAATCGCCGGA
>JARQOD010010878.1:0-25601 GCA_033576555.1 Oophaga sylvatica
AAGAACTACAGCAGCTTCAAGTTGGAGTTCCTGGCACTGGTCTGGGCCATCACGGAGAGCTTTAAGCATTACCTCGCCTCCAGCAAGTTCACTGCCTACACCGATAACAACCCCTTGACGCATCTTGAAACAGCTAAGCTGGGAGCCATGGAACAACTATGGATGGCTCGACTGTCAAACTACCAATTCACAATCAAGTACCGAGCAGGCCGCAAGAATGCCAACGCTGATGCCCTATCCAGGATGCCTCATGAATCGGACACAGAAGAAGAATTGGATGATCTGGAAGAGATTGAACTACCTGCCTTTCACAGGAATGGGATGATCCACGAGCAACAAGCCAGCAGGAGGCCGTGTGGTAAGACGTTAAATCCTCTACCTCACCACAGCTGGAAGGAGACTCAGGACAGCGATCCAGTTGTCAGCCGAATCAAGGAGATGATAAGACGAGAAGGTTCCTCCTTGGAGAAGGATGCATCTCTACAAGCAAGGCAGCTGTGGAATGAGAGAAGCCGGTTGTTCATCTACCGTGAGAGGCTGTGCCGGAGGTACGTCAACCCAAGGACCCATGAGATGGTATGGCAGATAGTAGTCCCCAGAGCAGACATCCAGATGGTGTTAGAAGCCTACCACGATCAAGCGGGACACTTTGGCTGGAAGAAGCTGGAGACCCTGTTGAAGTGTCGTTTCTACTGGGTGGGAATGCGCAGCTCCATCGAGAGGTGGTGCCAGAACTGTGGACCCTGTGGCCTCAGAAGAAAGGATTACAGCAGTCAGAAGGCACCCCTGCAACCCATCAAGACGACTCGTCCCTTGGAGATCGTGGCCCTGGACCATGTCAAGTTGTCACCCAGCCGGTCAGGATACTCCTATGCCCTGACTATGGTGGATCACTACTCCAGGTTCCTGGTGGTCGCCCCTGTCAAAGATCTGACAGCAGAGACAGCAGCAAAGACGTTCCAAGCGTATTTCTGCAGACCACACGGATATCCTGAGCAGGTGCTAACTGACCAAGGCCCAGTCTTTGAAGCCGAATTGTTCAAGGAGTTCTGTCACTTGTACGGGTGTAAGAAGATCAGAACCACACCATACCACCCCCAAACCAATGGTCTCTGTGAGAAGATGAATCACATCGTCATTGACCTGTTGAAGACAATACCACTCGAGGAGAGAAATCGGTGGCCAGACTTACTACCTGACCTGGTAGATCTGTACAATCACATACCTGTGAGTTCCACCAACTGCACCCCAGCCTATCTCATGCGGGCAAGACCAGGAAAGCTGCCTATGGATCTGGAGCTTGGTGTTGTAGAACCAGAAGCAGATGTGACTACGGAAGACTGGGACACAAACAGACAGGAACAGTACAGAAAAGTACAAGCCTGCGTTGAAGAAAGTCTCAATCGAGTCAGGGATAAGCAAGAAGACCGCTATAACAAAAGTGCGCCAGCTGAACCTTTCGCACCTGGTGAAGTCGTACTGAAAAGAAAGAGGAGGTTACACAAACTCGACGATCAATGGAAAGAGAGCCCTACATCATCCAGAAATCAAGGTTTGACAACAAGAAAACGTGCATAATTAGCAAGGATGGAGGAAGAACGACGGCAACTGTATCCAGAGATCACCTAAAGTTGTGTCCAAACCCATTAAAGCTTCAGGAGAAGAACCTGTTGTCAATCAGGAAAAGCGTGATGAATCAGTCATACATACAGACTTAGGAGATTTCCCCGCGGATTGGCCCAGAATTGGAGAAGCTGTAATCATTCCCGTGCTGCAATTCTATCAACCTCAAGAAGAACCTCTACAACCAGTTGTTGCAGTAGAGTCAGTACCAGAGGAACCTGCCCCAGCAGAACCTCAACAAGTGGAACCCCAAGAAGCGGAATCCCAAGAAGTTGAACCTCAGGAAGAGGGATCCCCTGCAGAAGTTGAGCCCGTTCACCCAACTCCCAGTATACTTGCCAGATCCCTAGAGAGGCTAAGGCAGTACTACAACTTACCTGCACGCAGGGATAACAGGGTAACTGATACCTCACCTACCACCACACCACGTAGGTCAGTACGCATAACAAGAGGGAAATTACCTGTTAGGTACAGAGAGTAGGACCTAACACATGTACATAATTATCAAGAACCACTGTACATAAATGTATATATTTTTGGTTATACTATGCTTTATTATATTGTTATTTATTAACCTATTTTTCCTTTTGATATTGGAACAAGTGAATGGACATTATTTTTACTTGTTCTCTACCCCCTTTTGAGCATCCTTTTCCAAAAGAGACTGGGACTTTTCTGGTTGCTCAATTCCTCAACCCATCATTATGCTAATGTATATAGTTATTTATTTACCGTTATGCAACCGTTCAAGAGTGCCTTACCTCCTGTAAAGGAAGAGTTATTTATACAATGTTTATTGTTATCTGTTTTTGTATTTCAGCCCCGGAGTGCTGAGTTCTACTAGGGGGAAAGTGGAGCCCAGCTGTGACTGAATCCACATCTTCCAGAAGGGTGCACTGACAGAAGATCCCACTAGAGGTCACTATACACATACACACACGCAGCTCATCCTAAAAGACCAGCAGAGGGAGCTGTGATAGGCATATAAAAACAAGTTTAGTTTCAGTTTGCCTCAGAGAAAAGAGAGAAAGGAAAGAAAGGAGAAGGAGAAGAGAAGGAGAGCAGAGCAGCCTGCTGCAGCTCAGTTCCGTTCAGAGCTCAGCTCTGTGCAGAATGTGTTTAAGTGGAGTCTAGTAAGAGTGACACAGGGAATTCACTCCAGCCTAGTCAGAGCTGAATTTAGAAGTGGGCTCTGAGGAAAGCGTGCCGACGCTTAAAGAGCGGCGAAGAGGCAGCCCACCAACTGCCAGTGTGTGTGATCGTGTGAGATCCAGGTAGCCGAAGGCGAGTGGAAGTTAATGAGACAGAGGAGCCTTAATAGCTCATCTCAGCAAGAAATACCGGACAATGGGGTCCGAGCCTATAGGGATCTCCACGACCCATTAGGAGAACACCGGAGTTCCTGGAGGACTACAAGTCCCAGGAGTACCACAGAGCTGATACGTAGCAGGATCAGGAGGACGGAGTCTGGCTCGGCCAGCCATCAAGGACCCTGTCCTTTCAGAGAGAAGGTCCAACCACAAGATCAGCCAGGTACAAGACGGAGACTAAGCTAGGCCCAGCTATATGCAGGCCAAGACTTCATTACATAAAGGCAGAGGACAGGAGGCCACACACCTACCGAGTGGAGGAATCTGGATGTGTACCCTTCACCCTACAGTGCTCCGGGGAAGTGCCTGAACATCTGCAGTAAAGGTACCAAAGTGACTTATGTGTGTGTCTCCCTTATTGTCCCTGACTGCCGGGTCCCCATCAGTCCTGCACCACCATAGACTTCGAGGGAACAGTCCCACCTGTGGGGGACTTAACATCTCGCTGCCCAGTAACATCCCCTCAGAAGATTCAGCTTGCAGCGCTGGTCAAATTGATCAGAAACCACAGGTGGCGTCATGAACAATTATTATTATCCCCTGTAAATATCCCATTGAATGAGCGCCCAGGGCAACGGACCAAGCTCTGCTGCCAGTGACATTCCCCATAGACTTCCATGGGCTCGGTGCCGAGTACCCCATAAGCCCTGGTAGTACGTGCGACTCATAAGTCCATACTTAACAGTTCAACTTTACTTGGCAACAAGGTTCTTATTACAGATGCAGCACATACAATGGCATTCCTGGAGCTTTCCCTGTCTTCTCTGACAATATCTGTCTCTCCCTGCAATCTATGCCTCGTCCGACAATCTCTGCCTCTCCCGGCAATCTGTCTCTCCCGGCAATCTCTGCCTCTCCCGGTAATCTCTGTCTCTCCCAGCAATCTCTGCGTCTCCTGGCAATCTCTGCCCCGCAGATACTCCTTTCTCTTCTGCGGCATCTGTGCCCCTAGGTCCACCAGCTTCCTCCCATTCCCCTTTTCCGGTTATCAATAGGAAAAGGTAAAAGGCGTGCTCAACTCTGCCTAATCCTGGGCGTCGGACCCGGATGCTCCTTGGAATGGTTACTGCCGAAGATGGTGAACACTTGCACACTGCTCAGTCTGAGGTCCCTTCCTGCCTCAGCAACTTCACCCACACAGCTATCTGACTTCCTTCCTCACTGCTACATCACTACTGTGCTCCAACCAGGAAGTCTCATCACTACATCCCACTGCTCTGTACTACACCTACTGTATCTGTAACTCTTCCTGGCCTGGAAAACCCTTTATCCTAACTATGCTTATTCTAAAGGTACTGCCACACTAAACAATCCCGCTAGCGATCACGATAACGACGCATACTAATGCGATCGCTAGCGGGATTGTTTCTATATCGCTAAGTGCGGCCACATTTAGCGATATAGTTAACGACGCTATCGCCGTTAGCGATCTTCTTAACGACTTTAGCGGTACAAAAGTACAGCTAAATCGCTAAGAAAAGGTGCCACACTAGCGATATATACTTACCCAGCGGGAGCGCCGACGAGAAAATAGGGTCCGGAACGATTCCAGCGACGAGCGAGATCACAGCAGGAAGCTCGTCGCTGCCAGCTGCCGCACTGAACAACATCGCTAACGGGATCGCTAAATAGTGACGTTTTTTAGCGATCCCGTTAGCGATATTGTTCAGTGTGGCATACCCTTAACACTCTCATTCTCTATTTCTAGTACAGTATGCCCCACTATTCTAATCCCACTATTGTCCTCTGCTACTGCTACCCTTCTATTCTATTCTATTCTATTCCTGATCTTATACACAATACAGGTGAAGTACATATACATTACAATGACAGTAAATGAATACATTAACTCTATGGAACTGCATGTCTTTAATGTGAACACTGTTCAAGGTGGGGGAGGCATATGATGGCCTCTGTCACCCCCTTACACCTACTCCAGACCTAGGAACAAAACAGAAAGTTTCCAGCCATCCACTCACAGGCCCAAAGGCTAAATGGGTACATTTACAGGCTGCTTGTCATGTAAATATTGCTGTTTAGGTTTGTTGACAAGGAGGATTTCAGCCACCTCATGGCGGTAGCTGTCCCTCGGTACTCGGTCCTCAGTCACCACTTTTTCTCCTGGTGAGGCGTTCCCACCTTGTATCAGCAAGATTCCGGAACACCACCTATGCCCTTACCAACACAGTTACTGATATTGTCCACATAACAACTGATATCCGGACAAGACATTGTGGCCAGGGAGGCTACATTTCCCTAACAGCACATTGGGTGAACACTGTGGAGGCTAAAGTTAAGTCCCACCCTGGTCCAGCACATGTGCTCCCAACTCCGAGGAGTGCTGGCCCTACTTCTATCAGGGTTTCCTCCATGTCATACATCAGTTCCTGCACCACCCTGCTACTACTCCTCATTATCCGTTGTCTCTGATATGTTATCTCAGAGCACTCATCCACAACGGCCGGCCGGAAGCTCTGCAGCACTACATCAGCGAAGCAGCAACAGGCTCTGCTGAAGCTATTTTGTCTAGGAGACAAACCATATACCACGTCAGAGTTTTTGAACGGATAGTAGATACTAGATAGATCTGTAGCTCTCGCTGCTCAACCTCCAACCAGGCATGGTCATATGTTTTACTGGGTATAACCTGGTGGCAGCTGTGAAGCTTGGCAAGCTCACACATGTATCCTGCTTCGCTCACATGATCAACTTGGTAGTTTAGCGGTTTCTGAAAACCTACCCAGATTTGCCAGAGCTTCTGGTCAAGGTACGCCACATCAGCGTCCATTTTCGCAAGTCAGCTACAGCTGCTGCCGATCTGCCAGTGCTGCAGCAGCGCATGCAAGTGCCAGCTCACTGACTGGTGTGTGACTTCACCATGCGCTGGAACTCCACATTGCACTTGATGGCAAGACTTTGTGAACAACAGAGGCCAGTTGCGGAATACTATCTCCAGCACGCCCGTCTGTATTCTTGTTTGTCTCCACACATAACAATTGAAGAGTGGGCATGAATGTCTGAGATTTATGTGGTTCTCCAAGACTTTGAGGACTGCACAAAGTTGGTGAGTGGCGATGATGCCATCATTAGAGCAACAGTCCTGCTTGTGTGCTTACCTAGAGTCGCTGCTGGCATTTAAACATGAAGCTTTGCATGTGGACCAGGTGGAGACAGAGGAAGACATGAGACAGGGAGATACTACCCAGCCCTGCCTCATCTCATCTGCTCACTGCAGATTATGTAACAATGAGGAGGTGGAGGCTGAGGAAGAGGAAGAAGAGGCGAATGTGTCAGTTTGGGTTGAAGAGGCAAGAAAAGATTAACCAAAAACTTTTTTTGTTATTTTTTTGTACATTTTTTCTTTATTCATCATTTTTAAGTTTTAGTTTTTTATGTAACTCATTTAAAACAACATAGAATTTACAAAACTAAAACTAGCTATCTAGAACCATGAGGCTTACGTCCAAGTGGAGGTAGAGGTGGATATAGAGATATAGGTTGAAAGGACAAGGGAGGAGTAATCTAACACTGTCTTTTTTTTAGTGAACTGACTTAAAAGAACATAGAATGAACCCAAAATAAACTAACATGCTACAACCAGGGGCGAAGTTCCAACTGTAGGAGGAAGTAGACGTGGTGGTGTAGGTGGAAGAGAGATGGAGGAGAAGGTAGCCAACACAGTTTTAGAAGTTTTTTATTTGGGGAGGAGGCACCCAAATGAAAAGAATAGCATACAGAGTTAAAGACTGGCTGGGTGCAGCTTTTATAGTTGTCTAGTATTCTAGTCATCCAAAGGTAAGTACCATGGGATCCACGGTTCATTTTAAGGAATTTGAGTTTCCCCACATTGGATGTGAACAGGCAGGTGCGCGTGTCTGTGATCACACCGCGGCTGGGCTAAACACACATTCTAAGAGTACACTTGCAGCA
This sequence comes from Oophaga sylvatica, assembly GCA_033576555.1. Taxonomy (NCBI): domain Eukaryota; kingdom Metazoa; phylum Chordata; class Amphibia; order Anura; family Dendrobatidae; genus Oophaga; species Oophaga sylvatica. Next base: position 6,924 of record JARQOD010010878.1, read on the forward strand.
GGGCAGGCCAGTGCCTCCGAGGCATAAATGGCCAGCTCAGGCAATGTGTCTAATTTAGAGAAGATAAATAAAGCAAAGCCATGTACATGGAGACGTGTGAACATGTACTATTCCACTATGTTGTTGTAACGCTGCCTCCTGCTAATATGAATAATGCTCACCAAAGAATAATGCACCATGGTTAGAGAAATAGAGTCAACATGCATAATAAACTGATCATTATGGTGCTAATATTATAGGACAAAGTGCAGGACCAATTGCAAAATATTAACAATGGAAATGCAAAGGAAGAGGCGATCAAACAGATCCAATGTAATATAAAATTAAAAAACTTTATTTTAACCCCTCTCTGACATTAGACGTACTATCCCGTCCATAAAACCCGTGCCATTTTGACCATGGACGGGATAGTACGTCATAGGCGATTAGCTGCGCTCCCGGAGGGAGCGCAGCTAATCGCTGCCGGGTGTCAGCTGATTATCACAGCTGACACCCGTGACTGTGTGTCAGGAGCGGTCACGGACCGCTCCCGGCACATTAACCCCTTGCACACCGCGATCAAACATGATCGCGGTGTACTGGGGGCACAGGGGAGGATCGCGTAGGGTGGGGGCTCCCTGCGCGCCCCCCTGAGACCCTCAGAGCAGCGCGATGTGATCGCGCTGCTCTGAGGGCTTCCTCCCTCCCAGGACCCAGATCCAAGATGGCGCTGGGGTCCTGGAGGGAGGCGGCTTCCTCAGTGCCTGCCGAGAGCAGGCATGAGGAAGCGTCCTGCACTGCCTGTCACATCGCTGGTGTGACAGAGTGCTGTGCACACTGTCACACCAGCGATCTGATGAAATACAGTGATGTCCCACCCTGGGACAAAGTAAAAAAGTAAAAAAAAGTAAAAATAAACATGTGTAAAAAAAAAATCCAAAATAAAAAAAAAATATATATTCCCCAATAAATTCATTACTTATTGTAAATAAAAAAATAAAACAATAAAAGTACACATATATGGTATCGCCGCGTCCGTAACGACCCCCCTATAAAACTGTCCCACTATTTAACCCCTTTTGTGAACCCCTTAAAAAATAAAAAATAAAAACGAAGCAAAAATCAGTGCTTTATCATCATACCGCTGAACAAAAAGTGGAATAACACGCGATCAAAAAGACGGATATAAATAAACATGGTACCGCTGAAAACATCATCTTGTCCCGCAAAAAACGAGCCATCATACAGCATCATCAGCAAAAAAATAAAAAGTTATAGCTCGCAGAATAAAGCGATGCAAAAATAATTATTTTTTATATAAAATTGTTTTTATTCTATAAAAGCGCCAAAACATAAAAAAATTATATAAATGAGGTATCGCCATAATCGTACTGACCCGAAGAATAAAACTGCTTTATCAATTTTACCACACGCGGAACAATAAAAACGCCTCACCCAAAAGAAATTCATGAATTGCTGATTTTTGTTCATTCTAACCTCCCAAAAATCGAAATAAAAAGCGATCAAAAAATGTCACGTGCTCAGAAATGGTACCAATAAAAGCGTCACCTCGTCCCGCAAAAATTAAGACCTCACATGACATTGTGGGCCAAAATATGCAAAAATTATAGCTCTCAAAATGTGGCGATGCAAAAAACTACTTTTTGCAATAAAAAGCGTCTTTTAGCGTGACAGCTGCCAATCATAAAAACCGCTATAAATAGTAAATCAAACCCCCCTTTATCACCCCCTTAGTTAGGGAAAAATAATAAAATAAAAAAAATGTATTTATTTCCATTTTCCCATTAGGGTTAGGGTTAGGGTTTCGGCTAAAGTTAGGGTTAGGGTTGGCGCTAAAGTTAGGATTAGGGTTAGAGTTAGGATTAGGGTTAGGGTTGGGATTAGGGTTGGGACTAGGGTTAGGGTGTGTTGGGGTTAGGGTTGGAGTTAGAATTGGGGGGTTTCCGCTGTTTAGGCACATCAGGGGCTCTCCAAATGTGACATGGCGTCTGATCTCCATTCCAGCCAATTCTGCGTTGAAAAAGTCAAACGGTGTTCCTTCACTTCTGAGCTCTGCCATGCGTCCAAACAGTAGTTTATCCCCACATATGGGGTATCAGCGTACTCTGGACCCCAAGAGTTATTGTGAAATTTGTCCTATTTCTTCTGTTACCCTTGGGAAAATAAAAAACTGGGGGCGAAAATATTATTTTTGTAAAAAAATAAGATTTTTTTGTTTTTACGGCTGTACATTATAAACTTCTGTGAAGCACTTGGGGCTTCATAGCGCTCACCACACATCTAAATAAGTTCCTTGTGGGGTCTATTTTCCAAAATGGGGTCACTTGTTGGGGATTTCCACTGTTTAGGCGCATCAGGGGCTCTCCAAATGCGACATGACGCCCCCAGACCATTCCATCAAAGTCTGCAATCCAAAACGTCACTACTTCCCTTTCCGAGCCCTGACATGCGCCCATACAGTAGTTTTCTCCCACATATTGGGTATCAGCGTACTCAGGACAAATTGGACAACAACTTTTGGGGTCCAATTTCTCCTGTTACCCTTGTGAAAATAAAATATTGGGGGCGAAAAAATCATTTTTGTAAAAAAAAAAAGGATTTTTTATTTTTACGGCTGTGCGTTATAAACTTCTGTGAAGCACTTCGGGGTTCAAAGTGCTCACCACACATCTAGGTAAGTTCCTTGTGGGGTCTATTTTCCAAAATGGGGTCACTTGTGGGGGTTTCCACTGTTTAGGCGCATCAGGGGCTCTCCAAATGCGACATGACGCCCCAGACCATTCCATCAAAGTCTGCAATCCAAAACGTCACTACTTCCCTTTCCGAGCCCTGACATGCGCCCATACAGTAGTTTTCTCCCACATATTGGGTATCAGCGTACTCAGGACAAATTGGACAACAACTTTTGGGGTCCAATTTCTCCTGTTACCCTTGTGAAAATAAAATATTGGGGGCGAAAAAATCATTTTTGTAAAAAAAAAAGGATTTTTTATTTTTACGGCTGTGCGTTATAAACTTCTGTGAAGCACTTCGGGGTTCAAAGTGCTCACCACACATCTAGATAAGTTCCTTGTGGGGTCTATTTTCCAAAATGGGGTCACTTGTGGGGGGTGTCCACTGTTTAGGCGTATCAGGGGCTCTCCAAATGCGACATGACGCCCCCAGACCATTCCATCAAAGTCTGCAATCCAAAACGTCAGTACTTCCCTTCCGAGCCCTGACGTGCACCCATACAGTAGTTTTCTCCTACATATTGGGTATCAGCGTACTCAGGACAAATTGGACAACAACTTTTGGGTTCCAATTTCTTCTGTTACCCTTGTGAAAATAAAATATTGGGGGCGAAAAAATCATTTTTGTAAAAAAAAAAAAGGATTTTTTATTTTAAGGCTGTACGTTATAAACTTTAGTGAAACACCTGGGGGTTCAAAGTTCTCACCACACATCTAGATAAGTTCCTTGAGGGGTCTAGTTTCCAAAATGGTGTCATTTGTGGGGGGTTTCCACTGTTTAGGCAGATCAGGAGCTCTCCAAACACGACATGGCGTCCAGCCAATTCTGCGTTGAAAAAGTGAGACGGCGCTCCTTCCCTTCCAAACTCTGCCATGCACCCAAACAGTGGTATACCCCCACATATGGGGTATCAGTGTACTCAGGACAAATTGCACAATAACTTTTGGAGTCTTGTTACCCTTGGAAAAATAAAAATTCGGGTGAAAAGATCATTTTTGTGGAAAAAATATGATTTTTAAATTTTACGGCTCTACGTTATAAACTTGTGTGAAGCACTTGAGGGTTCAAATTGCTCACCAAAGATCTAGATAAGTTCCTTAGGGTGTCTAGTTTCCCAATTGGGGTCATTTGTGGGGGGTTTCCACTGTTTAGGCACATCAGGGGCTCTCCAAATGCAACATGGCATCCAATCTCAATTCCAGCCAATTTTGGTTGGAAAAAGTCAAATGGTGCTCCTTCCCTTCCGAGCTCTGCCGTGCGCCCAAACAGTGGTTCCCCCCCACATATGGGGCATCAGCGTACTGAGGAAAAATTGGACAACAACTTATGTGGTCCAATTTCTCCTGATACCCTTGGGAAAATAAAAAATTAGTGACTAAAAGATAATTTTTGTGGGAAAAAAATAGGATTTTTTATTTTCATGCCCGGGCATTATAAACTTGTGTGAAGCACTTGGGGGTTCAAAGTGCTCACCAAAGATCTAGATAAGTTCCTTAGGGGGTCTAGTTTCCAAAATGGGGTCACTTGTGGGGGATTTCCACTGTTTAGGCTCATCTGGGGCACTGCAAACGGAACATGACCCCCATCAACGTCTGCATTCCAAAACGTTACTACTTCCTTTCCAAGCCCTGCCGTGCGCCCAAACAGTTTTCCACCCCCACATATGGGGTATCAGCGTACTCAGGACAAATTGGAAAACAACTTTTGGGGTCCAATTTCCTTGGGAAAATTCAAAAATTTAGGACTAAAAAATCATTTTTGTGGAATTTTTTTTTTTTTTTTTTTTCACACCCAGGCATTATAAACTTTTGTGAAACACTTGGGGGTTCAAAGTGCTCACAACAGATCTAGATAAGTACCTTAGGGGGTCTAGTTTCCAAAATGGTGTCACTTGTGGGGGGTTTCCACTGTTTAGGTGCATCAGAGGTTCTCCAAGCGCGACATGGCGTCCAATCTCAACTCCAGCCAATTTTAGTTTGAAAAAGTCAAACGGCGCTCCTTCCCTTACGAGCTCTGCCGTGTGCCCAAACAGTGGTTTTCCCCCACATATGGGGTATTGGCGTACTCAGGAGAAATTGCATAACAACCTTATCTGTCCATTTTCTCCTTTTACCCTTGTAAAAATAAAAAAAAAGTTTGTAAAAGATCATTTTTGTGGCTAAAAAGTTAAATATTCATTTTTTCCTTCCACGTTGCTTTAGTTCCTGTGAAGCACCTGAAGGGTTAATAAACTTCTTGAATGTGGTTTTGAGTACCTTGAGGGGTGCAGTTTTTAGAATGGTGTCACTTTTGGGTATTTTCTGTCATGTAGACCCCTCAAAGTGACTTCAAATGTGAGGTGGTCCCTAAAAAAAATGGCTTTGTAAATTTTGTTGTAAAAATGAGAAATCGCTGGTCAACTTTTAACCCTTATAACTTGCTAACAAAAAAAAATTTTGATTCCAAAATTGTGCTGATGTAAAGTAGACATGTGGGAAATGTTATTTCTTAACTATTTTGTGTTACATATTTCTCTGTTTTAAGGGAATAAAAATTCAAAGTTTGAAAATTGCTAAATTTTCAAAATTTTCGCCATATTTGCGTTTTTTTCAAAAAAAACGCAAGTTATATGGAAGAAATTTTACCACTAACATGAAGTACAATATGTCACGAGAAAACAATCTCAGAATCGCGAAGATACGTTGAAGCGTTCCGGAGTTATAACCTCATAAAGAGACAGTGGTCAGAATTGTAAAAATTGTCCCGGTCATTAACGTGCAAACCACCCTTGGGGGTGAAGGGGTTAATCTTACATCAAGAAAACAGGTACATGGGGGTGAAAAACGCATATGTGCGTCAGAACATCCAAAGGATGCAAGGAGCCTGTGGGAGGTCTATATGGATACAATCATAGTGGCATGACACCACAAAATAATAAAAGCACAGACCAAATGCCCACAAAAGAAGGTGATGTTTAACAAGCCTGGGTAACAAAATATACACAACGTAATTCCTTGCAATAATTAACCTAATAGTACCAGCAGAACCATAAAGTTATACATAGTTTGTCTTACCCTAGTAGGTATATCAGGGACACCACAACACTTTCATCCACCCCAACGTGCGTTTCGGCATTGCCTTCATCAGGGGGCCATATCAGATGGTGGTGCTTCGCTACGCTCCGCCTCTTTAATTCTCTTACTGTATATATGTGATAATGCTTGTAAATATTTTACTGGTATTGCTACATGTCACATGTACTACCTCATGTATGATATGGTACTTCTACCCATTCTGGGTATTACCATTGCTTTGTTTCCATGTTTGATTGTTTCCCATTGTATATAATATGACTGACGTTCTTTATACATGTACAGTTTAGGGAAAGTGAAGTGCTTCCTTTTGGGACAATAGAGGGGGACACTTTAGTATATAGTTCCCATACTTGAGGGTAAATGTAGTTCTGTTGTGGGCCACTAGGTGGGGGCATACAAATGGGCCTTGTTAGGTATATCTTATAAGTAGTTCATATAGGGTTAAGTTTAGGAGGGGCTGCCGGGTAGTAGTGAGAAGGTTCTAGTGAGTATAGCTCAGACGGGGCCAGTGTGCCCAAGTGTCCACATGGCTTAGGCCTGGACAACCAGCAGCCACACAACGTTTAAGCACCGCAACCCACATTACCCACGGCCGCTGCAAGTCTTGCAGTGGGCCCTTGCAGAGAGGAAAGATGTGGCGTCTTACAGCCTGGGTCAATGCTTTTAGGGCAGAAGTTGGCTGGACCAACGAACTGAGGGGAGCTAAAGCTTCGACGAGTTCGGTACAGACGGGCCGGATGCTTCACCGGGGGCCACCAAACGTAGTGATTAGAGTTGAGCGAAACAGGTCGGCCAGATTCATAACTCATCGACTTTTTCCAAAATCGGGTTTCGCCGACCGAAACCCAACCATAGCGTGAAGTCGGCCATGCGGTCGGCAAAACAAGCGCCAAAGTCGGATTTCCTAGAATGCTTGCAGGTGCCTTTTTTCAGCCAATGAGCAAGGACGTACACTGTGGGCAACGAGATGACGTGCAGAGTCCACCACCATCGTAGAGAAGGGCATTGCAGTGATTGGCTTGCTTTGGGGGGAGTCATAGTGTCCATAAAAGCCCTGACCGCCGACCTCCATTTTACTTCTGCCGATCTTAACAGTAGGGAGAGGTTGCTGTTTTTCAGTAGGGAGAGAGTTAGGGCTGTAAAGATATAAGAAGTTCTTCTGTGCTTGTGCTGATAGCAATTGTGCTGTACAGTTAGTGTGCAGTGACAGGGGAGGATTTTCTTGTGTGCAGCAGCGCTGGTTATTAGGCTGCCTGATAGCTGTATTGCTGTATGTACACTGCTGTGCAGACTGCTTTTTACACAGCACTAATACTTTTATTTCTTTTTTCTGCAGTTACCGACCGTTCATTTTTTCCCACACCGTATAGAGCTGTACGCTCCTCACACACTACCGTGTACGGGCTGGTATCACGGACAAATACATGCTGACTATCTGTGTGTGACTCCGGAAATAAATTCAGAGATTTAAATTTTCCCCTACACCGTATACAGCTGTACGCTCTTCAAACAGTGCCCTATATCTGCTGGTATTACGGTCAAATACATACTGAGTGAGCGTCTGTGTGTGACTCCGGAAATAGATATGGAGATTTCAATTTTTCCCTACACCGTATACAGCTGTCCGCTTCTGATAAAGTACCGTATATCTGCTGTTTGTATTACGGTAAAATTCATACTGAGAGAGCGTCTGTGTGTGACTCCGGAAATAAATACGGAGATTTAAATTTTCCCCTACACTGTATACAGCTGTACGCTCCTCATACAGTACCGTATATCTGCTGGTATTACGGTCAAATCCATACTGAGTGAGCGTCTGTGTGTGACTCCGGAAATAATTACGGATATTTAAATTTTCCCCTACACCGTATACAGCTGTACACTTCTCATACAGTACCATATATCTGCTGGTATTTTTGGTACATTTTCCCAAACATGAGAAAGTATGGTGGAAGAGGCCGTGGATGTGGGCGGGGGGGAGGGGGCAGCTGGTACTGATGGTGGTGGTGGTGCATCTGCTGGTAGTGCCAAAAGCACAATAGCACGTAAGGCAGAAGGTGTTGAGCCTGCGTCATCATCTGGCTTCAGAAGGCCTGGAAGGCTCCCTTTTCTGGGAGTAGGTAAACCGCTTTTAAAGCCGGAGCATCAGGAACAGGTTTTGGCTTACATTGCCGAAACAGCCTCCAGCTCTATCACCTCCTCTTCTGAAGTTTCAAAAACTGCAAGCACTGAGTCGTCAGTTCAGGCTCCTCGTCAGGAACAACACCTTTCTTTGTGTCCTTCACCCCCACCAAAAGTGAAGGATGTGGCAGGACACTCTTCAGATTACTCCCTGGAGCTCTTTTCACATACCATGCCTGGGTTATCAAGTAAAATCCTGAATTCCCCAGTCCAAGATGAATAAGACATGGAGTGCCCTGATGCACAGCCACTGCTATATGATTCTGCTGGTGCATTCACCCAGAGCACTGCATTGCCCTCGCAGTCTACTGAGCCAGATTCTGACCCTGATGAAACTGAGGTGCCCCTTCCCGCATACTATACCACCCTACACTGTGACATAGAGGAAGGTGCAGATGAAATTGAAGAGGAGGTGATGGATAACCCAGTTGTTGACCCGGATTGGCATCCATTGGGGGAAGAGGGTGCTGCTGGCAATAGCTCAGAAGAGGAGGGGGATCCTCAGCAGGCATCGACATCGCAGCTGCGGTTATCTGGCAGGCCCGTAGCAGTCCAAAAACGTGTTAAAAAAACAAAAAGAGTTGCAGGACAGCTTGGCCAGATGGTCAAATTAGCACAGCGTGCAAGCCCTGAAAAGTTTTCCCATAGTAGGAAGAGTGCAGTGTGGCAATTTTTTGACCAAAATCCTACTGATGAGGCAAAGGTTATCTGTAAGAAGTGCGGAAGGACCTTTAGCCGTGGGAAAAATCTCCGAAATTTGAATACCAGTTGCATGCTTAGACATGTAAACACCATGCACTTGCAAGCGTGGACGGACTGCAAAACCTCAGGTAGCACACGTGCACCTGTTCTGACTGAAGGTAGCCAGCAACGCTACATCGCTTCCCCCACTGTAAGCCCACCGGTTAGCACATCACCAGCAAGAAATGTTGAGGTGTCGTCGCAAGGCCAAAGCAGTCAGGGAATCACAATGTTTTTCCAACGAAAGACTGCATCTAGGCCATCACTACCACCAACATCACCATCACCAACCCCCTCTCAGTCCGCCATGCCCACCGCTAGTTCCACCATATGCAGCTCTCAAGTCCAACTCACCCTAGCAGACACTCTGAGTAGGACAAGAAAGTACTCATCCTCTCATCCGCATACACTGGCTTTGAACGCCTACATTGCCAAACTAATCTCATTAGAGATGATGCCCTTCCGTTTGGTTGAAAGCGCAGCGTTCCGAGAGCTCATGGCCTACGCTGTCCCACGCTATGACCTACCCAGTCGGCACTTCTTTTCTAGAAAAGCCATCCCTGCCCTCCACCTGCATGTGAAAAACCGCATTATCCATGCACTCAAACAATCAGTGAGTGGAAAGGTGCACCTCACAACAGATGCATGGGCCAGTAGGCATGGCCAGGGCCGTTATGTGTCCATTACTGCGCACTGGGTGAATGTGGTGGATGCAGGGTCCACAGAGGACAGCGGCGGTGAGACAGTGCTGCCTAGCCCACGGTATAGGCAACAGTTGGTTGTAAACGTTCGACCCTCCTCCTCCATAAGCGAAAGCTCGTCGACAGAGCGCAGTCGCATGAGCACTCCATCCGCAGCTGCCAGTGACTATCGAACAGCTAGTGGTAAGTGTCAGCTGGCTGTTTTAAAGATTTGTCTTTGGGCGACAACAGACACACCGCGGAGGTACTGGCCGAATACTTGCAGCGAGAAACAGAGTCATGGCTGGGCAGTCTACATCTTGAGCCAGGCAAGGTAGTCAGTGATAATGGATGTAATTTTGCGGCGGCCATAGCCCTGGCAAAACTCAGACACATACCTTGCCTGGCTCACACCTTGAACCTGGTGGTGAAGTGCTTCATAATTATCCGGAGTTACCAGCCCTGCTCCATAAGGTGCGAAGATTGTGTTCGCACATACAACGCTCGCCCGTAGACTCCAGTCGTATGCAGAAGCTGCAGCGATCGCTCCACCTCCCCAAGCACCGCCTAATCATAGATGTTGCAGCAAGGTGGAACTCCAACATGCACATGGTTGAGAGGCTGTGCGAACAGAGGCAGGCTGTAATGCATTTGTGGTAGGATACACGGGCAGGCAGTTTGAGGGCAGACATCGAGTTGTCGGGTGTGCAGTGGTCAAAGCTGAAAGACCTCTGTAAAGTTCTTCAGTATTTTGAGGAATGCACACGGCTGGTAAGCGCAGACGACGCCATCATAAGCAAGAGCATCCCACTTATGTGTCTGCTCATGCAAACTTTGACGCACATTAAGAATCAGGCGTCTGCAGCGGAGGAGGAGGAGGGAAGCCTTGATGACAGTCAGGCAATGTCTGCTAAGGGAACTGTCCTGGACGAGGTGGAGGATGAAGAGGAAGAGGAGGAGGAGGGGGATTATTATTCTCAGGGGGCAAGAGAAAATGTTGGCTTGCCAAGGTCAGGTACAGGGTTTGTGCATGAGTGTAGGGAAGTGGATTTGGCAGAAAGTGCTCCTCCACCCACCACTGGCAGTGCATCATTGACACTTGGAACATTGGCCCACACGAGTACTGCTCACACGACTGGTAATACTGAATCGATTGCAACAGACAGGAGACAGCAGTTGTCAACTATGGTTCAAAATTACCTCTCCTCCCCTATCGATGTTCTCCCTCACAGTTCATTCCCCTTTGACTACTGGGCCTGTAAACTGGACACCTGGCCTGAATTGGCACAATATGCCTTACAGGAGCTTGCTTGCCCTGCTGGTAGTGTGCTATCAGAAAGAGTGCTGCTGGATCAATCCTGACAGAAAGACGGACCCGGCTGTCGACCCAAAATGTAGGTGATCTCACCTTCATTAAAATGAACCATGGCTGGGTTTCAAAATATTTTGTACCACCTTCCCCTGATGACACATAGGTTGCCAACAAAATGGATCGCTTTGTCCTCCCCTTCCTCCGACTTCTCCAGTTCCTCCATTTGCAGCTGCTGAACGTCCAGCCTACACCTCAACATATGCCAGCTTTTCCATCTCCCTAACTGGGCTGTACCCCCCCACAACTTTAGCCAAATAACCCCCAGTTTTCAATGCGTTACTATTATTATAAAGTAAATTAAGGTTGACAAGCTTAAGTAATAAGAATTGATGTCGTTGACATTGAAATGGGCACTGTTGGTGTGTTTACTGTCCTCTACTCACTGCCGACTTTTATTCCCCATTGACTTGCATTGGGGTCGGGTTTTGGTCAGAACTCCGCCTTTTGCCGATAGTCGTCCGATTTCGTTCGACTCGACTTTTGGTAAAGTCGGGTGGTCCGAAACCCGACTCGACCCTCCCGGAGGCAAAGTCGCTCATCTCTAGTAGTGATTGATGAGTTCAGTTCTGAGGCGAAGCAGGCTGAAGGAAATGTCATTATAGCGAGGTCAGGCCTGGATCGAACTGAGAAGCAGTCTAGTACGGTCCCGTCCAGGCGTGTATGTGTCGACCCGCCACCACAATTGTGGATTACCAGGGCAATGGGGTACTCAGAGCCGAGCCCATGGAAGTCTATGGGGTTTGTCACAGGTAGCGGTGGCTCGGTCTGTGGCCCTGGCGGTCTGGCGTATGTTGGGGGAATATTTACAGGGGATATATTTATATACAGTTCGTGACGCCACCTGTAGTCTTCTGGTAATTTATACCAGCGCTGCTGTAGAGCTCTGAGGGGATGGTGAGGCAGCTAGATGTCGGGTCCCCTACAGGTGGGACTGGTCCCTCAAAGTCTATGAAGTTAGTGAAGTCGGGTGCAGATAAATAACACAGTCTCACACGGTCAGCGTCTTTCCATACCTTTACTTGTAAGATGTTCAGGCAGGTCCCAGGGAGGCTGATCCAAGGAGAGTGTATTTTGAGACAGCAGCTGGACAAGTTAGGGGCCTCCTTTACTTCCAACACGATGAGTACAACCAGCCTGAAGCGTAGTTCCCTCAATAACTCCAGCTAATCCATAGCTGTACTGCCCAGTCAGTTTTGTGGTCGGAGCCTTCCTGTGAGAGAGCTGAATTCCTATCTTGCTGATCAGGCTCAAAGTCTTCACTCCCCCTGACCCCAGTTACGTACTGACTATTTGGGGCTGTTTGCCGCGACCTAAGGTCCGGTAAATCCCTGGTTTTCTTACCACTATGCTTGAAGCTAATAGTGATCCTTCGGTCCCCAGTGACCGGTTACAATGTGCAGGACTTCTTCAATCCAAAAGCACTTTTCCAATAATCTTTCCACTGTGCCTTTCGCCTTGTCCTCGCTGGTAGCATAAACACTCACACTTGCAAAAAGTCATGTAATCACTTCCTTCTTCTCTTCCTTTAGAGTTAGTTAACAGATTCTCAGTTATCCACTAGGCAGGAGCACGTCTCTGAACCTTTCACTGTCCTTGAGACAGGTGACTGAAGTAATTCTGCACTAAGCTTCTTCTTTCTTTGTCAATGTATTCAGGTGAGGTACAGCTCTGACCAGGCTGAGGGGATCTATATCTCGCCCGTACTGGCCTCCACTTTCTGAACTGCTGATAGAGCAGGCTGGACTGCTTCCTCCCTCCTAGTTCCAGCTAGACTCCACACGTCTGCTCCGTCCGAAGACAGGAAACTGACTACTCTCAAATCACTCAACCAATATACACCCTGACCACTCCCTAACAAGTAACTACACTACCCTAAGGGTGTGTCTAGTGTATGTTGAGTGAATGGGTATTGAGCATTAAACTGCTGTCTCGCCACACACTCTCCAGGGTACTGCGTGTGCCTAACACCAGGGCTACACATGTACTGCACAGGAGTGACAGCAGAGCAGGGCAAGATAAGGAAACGAGTGAAATACCTGATGTGCCAATTGTGGATGTAACTTGTGAAGAGTTAAAGAGACTGTTCAAGTTATTCTGGACTGTGTCTCCATTACTGGGGGTCGCCTGAAAGAGGGACCGTCGTCGCCTGGGAGGTGCCTGGGTGAAGCTGAACTTGGAGATGCAGGTATGCCGAAGAGGAGAATACAGTTTTATGTAGGGGAAGGACTGGACATAGATGTTGCAGTAACTCAAGTCAAGACTACAGTCCAGTCCTCCCTTTACACTCATAACGTTTTTACACATTTCGACCATGCTAACCCTGCATTTCGCGGTGCTGGCAGTGTCCCAGCTGTGTTGGCGACTTCCTCCTCTGCCTTGTTATTTCATCGAGCCCCCCCGTCTGGTAGGAAAGCCATTAGTAGTTATTCTACCATTGTGTGCTTATATTCACGCATTTTGTAATCCCTCTTCAATGATGGAAATAATTATGGTACATTGTCCTTGTAGCAGAGATCCTGTAAAGTGGCCACCCAGTAATATGCACTGGTAACAATACGGGCAACTTGGCGGTTATTGCACAGGCACTGAAGCATGTATTAGCTCATGTGTGCCAGGCTGCCCAGAGACAATGACAAGCTGTTATCGGTTGGAGGTATGTCCTCTGGGTACTCTGCACCTCCCCAGAAGCGATGCTCCAGTGATGCCCATGAGGTGATCTGAGTGCCAACCTGCTGTGAACATGGTTGTTCCTTCTCACCTGCTTCCCCCTCCTGATCATCTGCCCAAACTATCCCAGGGCTGTACAGTCAGGTTCCTGGCCACGATGACAGAAACCCATCCCCCGAGCCATGTATGGAAGGCAGGCCTAATAATGATGTGAATTGGCTCTGCTCTTCCTCCTGTGCTACCACCTCATCTATCATTGCCTGAATTGTTTATTCCAGCAGGCATGAGTGGTATATACGCTAATCATGGAGTCATCAGCGCTGGCCATATTGGTGGAATATTTGAAGCAGGGCAACGTGGCACACACGTCTCACAAGGAGGTTTAGTCATTGGTGGTGAAGTGATGTTGTTCTGCAGAGCAACTCAGCCATGCGTGCTGCAGCTGAATCTCCACTTTTACCTGCTGATGCTCATATAGTCTCTCCAGCATATGCAAGGTGGAGTTCCACCTTGTTGGTACATCGCATATCAGCTAGTGAGCAGGAAGGCAGTAGTGAAGCTGCAGTGCAGAAAGGCGAGCAGCAGCAGGGTGAGAACGACAAAAGTGCAGACACACTGCCATTGATTTCAGCAGTAGCTCTGACATGTGTGAGCAGTTTTTCAGCAAGCGGTGAATTACCACATTTAGCACATGCGCCAGCAAGGGATGTGTGTCAAACCGGCTAGGCTAAGAGCTGCTATGAAATTTCTCCATTTATCGCATACCACCCTGCCGGGCTTGAGGTTTACCGGCACCAACCACTCATCTATCTGCTATTTGATCCCAGTCCACAGCTCCTGCGCATTGCGGGATTTGTCATCCAAACAGAAGAGTTTAAGAACAGCCTGCTGCAGTTTCTCCCTGGCTGTACTCAAGTCGGTGGTGCAGGTACTCCTGTAATCAAATGTGGAAGGGGTGGAGGAAGCAGAGTAGGAGGAGGCAACCTGGACAGATAAACCTCCAGCAATTCTCGGTAGGATATGGGCTAGAACACCTTCCACCTCTGTCCCAGCCACCACTACATTTACCCAGTGGGCAGTTAGAGACATGTAAGATCTCTTGCCAAGCTTACTGGTCCACATAACTGTTGGCATATGCAACAAAGTCCTGACCTGACAATAGATGGCGATGTTGTGTAACGTTTCCTTCTGTTTAATGTATTGTATAAGAAATAGTCTTACTTGTAGTTTCACTTTCGTTTTGTTCCTGTTTCCTGATGCAATGCTGAAATGACTGTGCATTTTTCCTTTTACCTCATGTTGTAAGAAGTAAAAGCTTGTTATCCCATGCAGCCTGCTCTGTGAAGTTTTCTACTGCAAAGGTGTGGATTCAGAAGATGTGCAACAGGTTATGGGCCCAGACACAGGCACCCAGACACCCAAATACAGCGTACCCAGACACCCAGACATCCAGACAACCAGAGAATTCCAGACACCACAGATCCCAAGCACCAAGAATACCAGATACCCAGGACACTGGAACTCTCAGCAATACCCTGGTGAATGCAGAAGAATTCTTCAGTACAACTCTCTAAACAAGTAAGTCTATATAGAGATGATTATTAACACAGAACTGAAATTCACAGTAGCTACACTGAATGATGAGAACTATCAGCAATGGAAGTTCAAAGTAGAGATGTTATTGTCTGAAGATGATTTATGGGAAGTAATCACTACAGATAGACCTGATCAGGATAATCAGACATGGTGTTAGGGTTCAAGTTCCCGCTGCTGCACAAAGGGAGTCTCGAACCGGTCCCGCTGCGGTCCCCCATTCATCTCCGGCCGCAGTGGAGCCTGCTCAGCAGAGACGTCGGTCCCAGCGTCTTGCCCATTCCAGTACTGTGCAGAGACTTGCTGCTGCCTCTCCTGGATCTGCTATTATAGCCAGTACTGGAGCAGACGTC
The DNA here is from genome assembly GCA_033576555.1 of Oophaga sylvatica. NCBI lineage: Eukaryota > Metazoa > Chordata > Amphibia > Anura > Dendrobatidae > Oophaga > Oophaga sylvatica. The sequence continues at coordinate 22,318 of JARQOD010010878.1, forward strand.
TTTGGGACAAAGTCCTGCGTTTCCCCTTCTGAGCATGCCCAGGGTAAGATCTCTCATTGGAGAGAGATTGGTCCGCCAGGAAGGTCATGAAACTACATGTGTTTGGAACAGTTTCTCATTGGTCCTTGTTTCTGGCAGGTCCTGTAGCTGTTGCTATAAAAGGGTGGCATGGCTGGGCCGCCATGCGCTAATATCAATCATTATATGCTTAGCGCCAGTGTGTTCATGCGTGTGTGTGGTTAGGGCCCGGCTGAAATAAGCCCCTAGAATACCGACTTAATCGGTGAGGAGTTTGGTATGCTAGCTGGTCAGGGTCGGTGTCCTAGATGCCCTAGATTTCCGGCATAACCGGTGAGGAGTTTGATTGCCGTATTCAGGGCCTGGCGTTCAGACGCCATAGATTGCGGGTGACTCCCGCGAGGACATTAGCGCATGATCACGTTCTATGTTCGCTTAGCTGTTCTCTGTGTACCTGGGTGCCTGACAGGACACAGAAGTTTGTCTCAGTGGCTCTGTGACGTAACAGGGTTCGCTTTCAACGCTAGACAGCGCCCTAGCATGTTTATTTTGCGACTCAGTTGTGTTAAGTGAGTTCGCACACATCGCCATATAGCGCTGCGGCACTCCTAGCGGCTCTGTGGATTAACAGAGTTCGCACATATTACCACAGCGCGTTACGGCGTTTATTTTGGCGACTCTGCGGGATAACAGAGTTAGCTTCTTTCGCCATTTTACTAGCAGCAGGCTCCGCCTGCACAGTGGACCCCGGGCTGCGAACGCACCTCTCCACATCTTATATTTGGTGCGTTCCGCAGACCCTAACATAATATTAGCGCCAGGGTCTGGCTAGTAAAATGGCGGATGAACAGCGTTTACAGCTGTACATCCAGCAGCTGGAGGGTAGGTTGGCGGCTCTTGAGCGCACAACCTCAGCTGTGGATGTTACCGCAGTCGCTGTTCAGGCTGCTAGCGTAGCTGCAGCCAGTTTGTCCTCTGCCACCTCTGTCCCTACATTGTCCCACCTCCCGCTTCCAGACAAGTTTGCTGGTGACAGCAAGCAATGTCGGGGATTCGTGAGTCAGTGCTCCATACACCTCGAGCTTCTGGCTGCACATTTCCCCACGGATCGGGCACAAGTGGGCTTTGTGATAGCTCTTCTGTCGGGCAGAGCGTTGGAGTGGGCAACGCCGCTGTGGGAGCGCGACGACCGTGTGGTGCGGAGCGCTTCTCGTTTTCTGGAGGCTCTGAAAAAGGTTTTTCTAGGACCTCAGGTCACCCACGATACGGCGCTCAAACTGCTAGCAAGTACCCAGGGTTCGGCTTTGGTCAGCCATTTTGCTGTCCAATTTCAGACTCTGGCCTTGGAATTAGAGTGGCCAGATAAAGTCCTCATTCCCATGTTCTGGAGAGGACTGGCGGGTCATGTGAAAGACGCTTTGGCTACCAGGGAGATTCCTGCCACACTGGAGAAGCTTATCGCTATTTCCACCCGCGTCGACCTCCGTTTCCACGAGCGGAGGCTGGAACGTGCCCAGTGTAGGCAGAGGGTTCGGTTGGCTCCAACCTTCACCACCCCTCTGGAGTCCCCCGTTCAGGCGCCCGACCTTCAGGAGGTTGCTCCTGCAGGATCTAAATCTAGGGTCACTCGTCCATCCCCGATTTGTTATATTTGCCAGCAGAAGGGACATTTTGCCAACCGATGTCCACAGCGGCTGAATAAACAGTCGCGCCCAGTAACCGTAGGAACAGGGTCACTGGACGCCATGAGTTTTGCCCCTAAAGTGCTTCTCAAGGGGATAATTACCCACGGTTCTACCACCCTACCCGTCAAGCTGTGTGTGGATTCTGGGGCAGAGGGGAATTTTATGTCATCCTCCTTTGCTTCTCGCCACACCATGCCTTTGGTGCTGCTGGCTGAACCAGTATCGGTACGGGTGTTGAACGGAGCAATTCTGCCCTCACAAATCACCCATCAGTCTGTCCCACTCACCTTGTCTATGTCTCCTTCCCATCAGGAGAATATATCATTTTTTATCCTCCCTGAGGGTATAGATGAGGTTTTGTTGGGATTACCCTGGCTCCGCCACCTCTCTCCCCATATTGAGTGGTCTTCAGGGAGAATTCTGGGTTGGGGTAATTTATGTAAAGGCAGATGCATTAGGGACAGCGTGCAGGTCAACACCACTGAGATGCCCATAGACCTCTCTCCTCTTCCCAAGGTCTATTGGTCTTATGCCGACGTTTTCTCGAAGAAGGCTGCGGAGACTCTTCCGCCTCATCGCCCCTATGACTGTCCTATCGATCTCTTGCCTGGAGCTGAGCCTCCTAGAGGAAGGGTTTATCCCCCTCTCTTCCTGAGACAGAGGCCATGTCCCAATATATTCAGGAGAACTTGGCAAGGGGATTCATTAGGAAGTCGGTGTCACCAGCGGGAGCGGGATTCTTCTTTGTGCAGAAGAAGAACGGAGAATTACGTCCGTGCATTGATTATAGGGGTCTCAACGCTATCACCGTGAAAAATAAGTATCCTTTGCCGCTAATCTCTGAGCTCTTTGACAGGCTTCGGGGAGCAAGGGTATTTACTAAGCTAGACCTGCGGGGTGCGTATAACCTGATTCGCATCCGTGAGGGGGACGAATGGAAGACGGCATTTAACACCAGGGATGGGCATTATGAATATCTGGTAATGCCCTTTGGCCTCTGTAATGCCCCAGCTGTCTTCCAAGACTTTGTGAACGACATCTTCCGGGATATGTTGACCACCTCGGTGGTAGTCTATCTGGATGACATTCTCATCTTTTCTCCAGATATGGCCTCCCACCGGAGAGATGTCTGCAAGGTCTTCGACCTCTTGCGAGCAAATTCCCTATATGCGAAGTTGGAGAAGTGCATGTTTGAGCAGGAGTCTCTACCTTTCCTGGGCTATATCATCTCCAGAGAAAACAGCAATTTATAGAAAATTAAATTGTATCCCAAAGTATTATTTACATGTGACAGCAAAAAAGGGATTTTAAAACATAACATTTATTGAATCAAAACGTTAAAAAACGGACACATATATATAACATCCTCAACCCAAAAAAATGAAAGTGTAGTGAGGATATTTGATATACCCTGAGAGATAGGTATAATCAATAATAGGGAGAATTAAAGATGTGCTTTAAATGTAATAGCCCTGTATAACTAAAGCTATACACAAAAATGCTTAATTTATCTCTTAGATAAATCCAGAGATAACAATAAATGGGGAGACAATATATATAGACAGCTATACAAAATGTCAG
>JARQOD010010879.1:0-25598 GCA_033576555.1 Oophaga sylvatica
CTGCTCAGAACTCATCTCAAACCCATTCACAACAGTACCCCCCCTTGAGGAGGGGTCACCGAACCCTCATTTGAGCAACCAGGTCGGTCAGGATGAGTTCTATGATACGCACGGATAAGTCTCCTAGCATGGATGTCCGAAGCAAGCACCCAAGAATTGTCTTCCTGACCATAACCTCTCCATTTAACCAAATACTGGAGTTTTCCGTCTAGAAAAACGAGAATCCAATATTTTTCTCAACCACATACTCCAGATTGCCCTCAACCAAACAGGGTCAGGAGGCACAGCAGCAGGAACCACTGGCTCAACAAACCTCTTCAACAAGGACTTGTGGAAACACGTTATGGATCTTAAATGTCCCTGGAAGAAGCAAACGAAAAGAAACAGGATTAATAATCTCCATGATCTTATAAGGTCCAATGAACCTAGGCTTAAATTTAGGAGATGCTACTCTCATAGGAATATTCTTTGAGGACAACCAGACCAAGTCCCCCACTTTAAACCGAGGACCATCAGTCCTATGCCGGTTAGCAAACCGCTGGGCCCTCTCCTGAGAGAGGGACAACCTCTCCACTACCTGGTCCCAAATCTGTTGCATACGCTCCACAACAGAGTCAACACCTGGACAGACAGAAGCCTCCGTCTGTCCTGAAGAAAATCGAGGGTGAAACCCAGAATTACAGAAAAACGGAGACATCAAAGTGGCAGAGCTAGCCCTATTATTAAGAGCAAACTCAGCCAAAGGCAAAAAAGAGACCCAGTCATCCTGATCAGCAGACACAAAGCATCTTGATAAGTCTCCAATGTCTGTTTGTTCTCTCAGTTTGACCATTGGTCTGAATATGAAATGCCGAGGAGAAAGACAATTGAACACCCAGTTTAGAACAAAAAGTCCTCCAAAATCTGGAAACAAACTGGACTCCTCTGTCAGACACAATGTTCTCAGGAATGCCGTGTAAACGAACCACGTGCTGAAGGAACAACGGCACCAATTCAGAGGAGGAAGGCAACTTAGGTAATGGCACAAGATGTATCATTTTGGAAAACCTATCACAAATTACCCAGATGGTGGTCATTCCCTGAGAAACAGGAAGATCGGAAATGAAATCCATAGAGATATGGGTCCATGGTCTCTTGGGCACAGGCAATGGCATCAACAAACCACTAGAGCGAGAGCAAGGCTTGGAGCGAGAGCAAGTCCCGCAGGACTGCACAAATTCCCTGACATCACGAGACAAGGTAGGCCACCAAAAGGACCGGCTAACCAAGTCTCTGGTACCAAAAATTCCGGGATGCTGTCATGTGTGCATTGCCACGAAGATCGTCGCGGTTGCACATTTTGACTTCTCACAGCTGAGCTGCTGTTTCTTTGTGTTTGGCAGCTAGGGAGTTAATTCTGTCTGTGCTCGGTGCTGGGACTGGATGCAGTTTCTCCCGGCTGCAATTGATTATTTGTTGATTGGTTTCCTTTAAATTCCTGGTTGTCTGCTTGGGGAGTTGCCAGTGAAACCTTCAATGCAGACCACAGATAGGAATGAATCTGTATAGACTTTAGTTGTGAGCTCCTTAGTTGTTCTAAGCTCAACTTGGTTAGAGTTTATTTCCCAGACCATTTATTTTCCTTTGGTGTTTGAGTGTGTATGCAAGCGAGTGTTATCCTGTCTGTCTTATATGTCTAATCTGTGTATTTAGCTGAGATCAGCCCATATCCCTTTGGTGGTAGTCAGGACCCTTCTTAGGACTGATTACAGGGTTCAGGGTCTGATAGGAGACAGGGTTAGGTTGGAGACTTGGACCTCTGAACCATTATCAGTACCTCCAAGGTGAGGGATTAGTTAGGACCCCAGTTTAGGGTCAGGTTAGATCCCGGTCCACCTCTTTCCTGTTTCAGCTCATCAAGTCCTCAAGATTAACCCTGAGTTCAGCAGATATCGTGTCAGGTAAATCTATTCTATACTTACATGCTGATGTTGCTATACTAGTTGTTGTATAGAGTGTTGTTCCTGTATTAATAGTTTACTGACATTGTATACATATCATTAGACAGCGTGACATTTTCACTGGCCTTAAAAATTATCTCCAGTTACCATGGATCCAGTAGCCCAGCTGGCTCTGCAGTTGCAGGGATTATCCATGGAGCTGACGGACATTAAGTCCAAAGTTTTGTCTCCCCTGGAGCAAACCAGAGTTGAACCTAAAGTAGCTCTCCCGGACAGGTTCACTGGTGGGCGAGACAAATTTTTCACCTTCCGGGAGGCATGTAAATTGTATTTTCGGCTTCGGCCTCGATCATCAGGGAGTGAGGAGCAGAGAGTGGGAATTGTTATCTCACTTCTGCAAGGGGACCCTCAATCCTGGGCATTTTCCCTTCCTCCGGGATCCCCGGCTCTACTGTCTGTAGATCAATTTTTTACTGCCCTGGGATTGGTATATGATGACCCAGATCGGGTCTCTCTTGCTGAGACAAAATTACGTAAGATACAGCAGGGAGATCGTCCGGCAGAGGAATTTGCTTCTGAGTTTCGTAGATGGGCCACAGATACTCAGTGGAATGACCCAGCTCTTAGGAGCCAGTTTTGTCATGGGCTTTCTGATAAATTAAAAGACGTTTTGGCTCAGTATGAGTCTCCTCCTTCTCTGGAGGCTGCTATGGCCTTAGCTATCCGTACTGATAGACGGCTTCGGGAGAGGGGTGAGGTAACCCCACTCCCTGTTGTTTCTCCACCTACCACTAAAGTCCCTTATGTTGAGGTTCCCCTTGTCTGTTCGGATGAGCCTATGCAGTTGGGAGGGACATCATTTCATAGGAGGGGATTGGCGGTACGCCGCAGGACTAGAAGATGTTTTTTCTGCGGAAAGAGGGACATTTTGTTGGAGAATGTCCATACCGTGCCTTGTTGAGCCAAAAGTCACCGGAAAACTGTTAATCCCAGGTTGTGTGGTGGACGACAACCTGGGAGTATGTATTTCATCCGCCAGTTCTTCTCAGTTCCTTGTACCAGTGGAGGTGGTAGTTGGTACGAGAGTGGAGAGATTGTCTGTTCTTCTTGATAGTGGTTCCGGGGCTAATCTGGTTGACGCTCAGTTTGCTCAGGCTCAAGGTATGCATCTGAGTGTATTGGTCAAACCGATCCCTATATTCTCCATTGACGCCAGGCCTCTCGGCCAAGGTAGCTTTGTTCATGAGGTTCATAACATTTTAATTTACTCGCCAGATCTTGTTCTCATCAGGAGCATGTGAGACAGGTGTTGCAGATCTTGCGAGACAATAAACTATACGCCAAACTGGAGAAGTGTGTATTTGCCGTACAGGAACTTCAGTTTTTGGGTTTTTTGGTGTCAGCCTCCGGTTTCCGTATGGACCCTGAAAAGGTGAGAGCAGTGCTTGAATGGGATCAGCCAGGGGATCTTAAGGCTCTGCAGCGTTTTTTGGGGTTTGCTAACTACTACCGGAAATTTATTTGTAATTTCTCATCTGTCGTCAAACCTCTCACTGACATGACAAGAAAAGGGACGGATTTTTCTAAATGGTCGGACAAAGCTTGCCAAGCCTTTTCCTCTTTGAAGAAATGTTTTGCTTCGGCACCCGTTCTCATCCAACCAGATGCATCTCAGCCGTTCATTGTGGAGGTGGATGCGTCTGACGTAGGGGTGGGTGCTATATTGTCCCAGGGTCCGTCCCCTGGTAAATGGCATCCGTGCGCTTTCTTTTCTAAGAAATTGTCGTCCGCCGAAAGGAATTATGATATCGGCAATAGGGAACTTTTGGCCATTAAGTTAGCTTTTGAAGAATGGCGTCACTTTTTGGAGGGGCAGTCCACCCGGTCACCGTTATTACTGATCACAAGAACCTGTTGTATTTGGAATCCGCTAAGCGTCTGAATTCCAGACAAGCTCGATGGTCGTTGTTTTTTACCAGGTTTAATTTTGTCGTCACTTATCGCCCGGGGTCTAAGAATGTAAAGGCTGATGCCTTGTCTCGCAGTTTCCCAGGGCCGGGAAAACGGATGACCCGAGTACTATCCTTCAGGAGGGGGTGGTAGTGTCGGCTGTATTTTCTGAGCTTGAGGAGGAGGTGTTAGAGGCTCAGGGGACGCCCCTGCAGGACCTCCAGGGAGACTGTTTGTCCCAAATCTGTTGAGACAAAAGGTTATTGAGGCACATCATAATTCTGCTCTAGCAGGACATCCAGGGAGTAAGGCTACTTTAGATCTCCTTTCTCGCCGGTTTTGGTGGCCTAATGCTAATAAAGATGTTATAACTTTTGTCGCGTCATGTGGGGTGTGTGCTCGCTCTAAAACCCCTCATACCCGTCCGTCTGGGACCCTTTTACCCTTGAAACTTCCGGAGCGTCCATGGACTCATTTATCTATGGACTTCATTACGGACCTTCCTCCGTCGTCAGGGAATACTGTCATACTGGTGGTTGTTGACAGGTTCAGTAAGATGGCACATTTCGTTGCTCTTCCTGCACTCCCTAATGCTAAAACTCTGGCGCAGGTGTTCATTACGGAGATCGTTAGACTTCATGGGTTGCCTTCTGATGTGGTGTCAGATAGGGGGTCTCAGTTTGTGTCCAAATTTTGGAGGGCATTTTGTTTACGTCGGGGATGCAATTGTCATTTTCCTCGGCTTTTCATCCGCAGACCAATGGTCAGACAGAGCGTCTGAATCAGAGCTTAGAGACATATCTCCGGTTTTTGTCTCAGAGAACCAAGAGGACTGGTCTTCTTTCTTGCCTCTGGCAGAGTTCGCTCTTAACAAACAGGCGGAGCGAGTCCACTGGTAAGTCCCCGTTTTTTGGGGCATATGGTTTCCATCCCCAGTTTTGTACTTTCAATGGGGGGGGCCCTTCTGGGGTTCCTGAGGAGGAGCGTTTTTCGTCGTCACTTGCTTCTGTGTGGAGAGGTGTATTGAATAATTTGAGTACGATGGGGAACCGTTACAAACGTATGGCTGATAGGAGGAGAGTTTCTGGTCCAGATCTGAATGTGAACGATCTGGTATGGTTGTCTACCAGGAATATAAAACTTAAAGTGCCCTCCTGGAAACTGGGTCCCAGATTCATCGGGCCGTACAGGATCAGTTCCATAATTAATCCTGTGGCATTTCGTCTGGACCTCCCTCCTACGTTTAAAATTCATAATGTGTTCCACAAGTCATTACTTAAAAGGTATGTGGCACCAGTCATACCGTCACCTCTACCTCCTCCTCCTGTGTTGGTCAATGGTAACTTGGAATTTCAAGTATCAAAGATCATTGACTCACGTCTGAATCGCCGGTCCCTTCAGTACTTGGTGCATTGGAAGGGGTATGGTCCAGAGGAGAGGACGTGGGTCCCTGCGTCTGATGTTAACGCAGATCGTTTGGTTCGGACCTTCCACAGAACTCACCCGGGCAGGCCTGGCCCTGAGGGTCCGGAGGCCCCTCGTAGAAGGGGGGGTACTGTCATGTGTGCATTGCCACGAAGATCGTCGCGGTTGCACATTTTGACTTCTCACAGCTGAGCTGCTGTTTCTTTGTGTTTGGCAGCTAGGGAGTTAATTCTGTCTGTGCTCGGTGCTGGGACTGGATGCAGTTTCTCCCGGCTGCAATTGATTATTTGTTGATTGGTTTCCTTTAAATTCCTGGTTGTCTGCTTGGGGAGTTGCCAGTGAAACCTTCATGCAGACCACAGATAGGAATGAATCTGTATAGACTTTAGTTGTGAGCTCCTTAGTTGTTCTAAGCTCAACTTGGTTAGAGTTTATTTCCCATACCATTTATGTTCCTTTGGTGTTTGAGTGTGTATGCAAGCGAGTGTTATCCTGTCTGTCTTATATGTCTAATCTGTGTATTTAGCTGAGATCAGCCCATATCCCTTTGGTGGTAGTCAGGATCCTTCTTAGGACTGATTACAGGGTTCAGGGTCTGATAGGAGACAGGGTTAGGTTGGAGACTTGGACCTCTGAACCATTATCAGTACCTCCAAGGTGAGGGATTAGTTAGGACCCCAGTTTAGGGTCAGGTTAGATCCCGGTCCACCTCTTTCCTGTTTCAGCTCATCAAGTCCTCAAGATTAACCCTGAGTTCAGCAGATATCGTGTCAGGTAAATCTATTCTATACTTACATGCTGATGTTGCTATACTAGTTGTTGTATAGAGTGTTGTTCCTGTATTAATAGTTTACTGACATTGTATACATATCATTAGACAGCGTGACAGATGCCCAGCCAATGCGGAACAATGAATCTCAGACATCACACTCTTTTTCCATTGGTCCGGGACAAACAATTTTCCAACAGGGCAGCGCTCGGGCCTATCCTCCTGACACCCCTCCAAAGCAAGTCTCAAATTGGGCGAGATGGCAGAAAGAACTACACCCTCTTGCAAAATAACAGAAGGATCAGATAACTCAGGAGAGTCCGCAAGGAAACTCCTCGAGAGGGCATCCGCCTTAACATTCTTAGTGCCAGGAAGAAAGGAAACCACAAAATTAAAACGTGTGAAAAACAAGGCCCACCTGGCCTGTCTAGGATTGAGTCGCTTGGCTGATTCCAGATAGATCAGATTCTTATGGTCCGTAAGGACCACCACCTGATGTTTGGCTCCCTCCAGCCAATGTCTCCACTCTTCAAAAGCCCACTTCATGGCCAATAACTCCCGATTACCTACGTCATAATTACGTTCAGTAGGAGAAAATTTTCGAGAGAAAAAGGCACAAGGGTTACTTTTAGAGGTCTCTGGATCTTTTTGGGACAAAACGGCACCTGCCCCAATTTCAGAGGCATCAACCTCCACCTGAAATGGCAGAGAAACATCAGGCTGCCGTAGAACAGGAGCAGAAGTGAATCTCTGCTTAAGTTCCTGAAATGCAGAGACTGCCTCAGGAGGCCAATTCACCACATCAGAACCCTTTCTGGTCAAATCAGTTAATGGTTTAACAATAACCGAGAAATTACCAATAAATTTACGATAAAAATTGGCAAAACCCAAAAAACTCTGAAGAGCCTTTAATGAAGTAGGTTGGACCCAATCACAGATGGCCTGAACCTTGACCGGGTCCATTTCAATAACAGATGGGGACAAAATGAATCCCAGAAATGACATCCTCTGTACGCCAAAAAGACACTTTGATCCCTTCACATACAGAGCATTCTCTCTCAAAATCTGGAATACAGTTCGAACATGTTTCACATGAGAGTCCCAGTCATTAGAAAAAATCAAGATATCATCCAAATAAACAATCAGAAATTTGTCCACAAAATCCCTGAAAATGTCATTCATGAAGGACTGGAAGACGGAAGGAGCATTAGTGAGCCCAAAGGGCATCACTAGGAACTCAAAATGCCCTTCAGGGGTATTGAATGCCGTCTTCCATTCATCCCCGTGCTTAATGCGAATAAGGTTATACGCCCCCCTGAGGTCAAGCTTGGTAAACCAAGTAGCGTTTTTCACCCTGGAAAACAGGTCAGAAATCAAGGGTAACGGGTATTGATATTTCACAGTAATATTGTTCAAGAGACGATAATCAATACACGGCCTTAATGAACCATCTTTTTTGGCCACAAAGAAAAAACCGGCACCTAAGGGTGAAGAGGATGGTCTGATATGACCCTTCTCCAATGATTCCTTGATATAAGACCGCATAGCGTCATGTTCAGGTACAGACAAGTTAAAAAGGCGACCTTTAGGGAATTTACTACGCGGCACTAATTCAATAGCGCAGTCATAGCTCCTATGGGGAGGCAAGGATGCAGATTTACTTTCGCTAAAACATCAGAAAAATCAAACAAAAAGTCAGGAACATCCTGAGCCTGGGGGAGGCAGAAAAAACAGGAGTGTTGGTATTAACACATTGGCAGCCCCAACTGGTTACAGACACAGATTTCCAATCCAAAACAGGATTATGAGACTGTAACCAAGGGAAACCCAGCACGATAATGTCATGCAGATTATACAGAACCAAAAATTTGCAGCACTCCTGGTGATCAGGTTCAACCCTCATTATCACCTGAGTAGAAAACTGGGGTTTATTCTCAGCCAAAGGGGTAGAATCGATCCCCATTAGGGGAATAGACTTCTGTAGGGGTATCAAGGGAAACCCACAACGTTTAGCAAAATCATAATCCATCAGGTTAATAGCTGCTCCAGAATCAACGAAAGCCTGAGCAGAAAATGAGGACAGAGAGCATATCAGAGTGACAGTTAATAAAAACTTAGTCTGAACACTACCCAAGACAACTGAGCGTGCAAAACGTCTTCCCCGCTTAGGGCAGACTGAAATAGCATGAGAGGCATCACCACAGTAGAAACATAACCCATTGCGCTTTCGAAACTCATGACGCTGTGCCTCAGACACCACTCTATCACACTGCATGGGTTCAGAAGCTGGTTCACAAGGCAACACCATTCCACGCATACTTCTCCGCTCACGCAAACGTCTGTCAATTTGAATCGCTAATGACATAGAATCATTGAGACCAGAGGGGACAGGGAATCCCACCATAACATCCTTTACATTATCTGACAGACCCTTCCGGAAAAGGGCCGCCAAAGCGTCGTCATTCCATTTGGTCAGGACTGCCCACCTACGGAATCTCTGACAGTATAACTCAGCGTCATCAAGCCCCTGATTTAATGCCAACAAGGTTTTTTCAGCTTGATCAGTGACATTAGGCTCATCGTACAATAACCCCAAAGCCTGAAAAAACGCATCAACATCACTCAAAACAGGATCCCCAGGTATCAGGGAAAAAGCCCAATCCTGAGGATCGCCGCGCAGGAGAGAGATGATAATTTGAACCTGCTGCGCTGCGTTTCCTGAGGACTTAGATTTTAAGGCAAAAAACAATTTACAATTATTTTTGAAATTCTGAAACTTAGCTCGATCCCCTAAAAACAAATCTGGCATGGGGATCCTAGGTTCCACAACAGGCAACCTAGCAAGATATGCAGCAATACTCTGAACCTCAGTGGCAAGCTGATCCACACGGCCAGACAACTGTGCAAACTCCATTGGGAGAAAAGATCCTCCCCAGCACCCAGAGATACAGAGGAAAAAAAAAAAAATGCAACAAACAGAAAAATATCTCTGACAACTCTGACAACCTTTTTTCTTTCACAATATTTTTTTTCCCTTCTGTGAGTACCATACAATTTTCAATTTTTGGGCCGGTGATACTGTTATGTTTCGGTAGCTGAGGAGTGCAGGTAAAAAAGGCAATACACCAGAGCAGTTGGAATCTATGAGATTGCAGTACCCTGACTAACCACCACAACTAGAGGCAGCCGTGGAGCGTTCCTACGTTGGTCCTAGACGCCTCGTCACAGCCTGAGAAACTAACTACACCTAAAGATAGAAATAGGAAAGCTATCTGCCCCGGAGCAGAACCCCAAAGATAACAGAAAGCCCCCAAACATGTAATGGCGGTTAGACAAGAGGAAATACTGACACAGAAAGAAAATAGTATGAGCAAACGCTGGGGCCCAAACTATCTAAATAGAAAAGGATAGGAAGGGTACTTACTGCAATCCCAGAAAACCCTGCAAAGCACCAACTCTACTAATTTCAAAATCACCTGAGATCACACGACCTCTACCACCTAAATTAGTTCTCTGGTGTAACAAAATCAAAACAGCAGCCACTGAAAAAACTGGAAAAAGCAAAAGAACAAAACTCAGTGGCTGAACTAAACTGAGAGGGCAGAAGCCCCGGAGGGGACCCTGAAGGCCCCCAAAGAAGTGCAGGACAAAATGCAAAAATACAGCAAAAACACAAAAGAAGCAAAAGTCTTATCTGTAAGCAGGAGATGCAGACACGACACAGCAGGCTACAAGGGAAACTGGAATGAAAGATTCAGACCAGAACAATTGATCACCGGCAACCCTGATGGGAAAATGACTCCCTTATATAAGACCAGTCAGTAACACCTGATTCCCAGTCCTCACAATCCTCACTAGCACCGCTTGTAACCACCAGAGGGAGCCTCTGCTCAGAACTCATCTCAAACCCATTCACAACACACAAAGCATCTCAGATAAGTCTCCAATGTCTGGTTTGTTCTCGCTGTTTGTCCATTGGTCTGAGGATGAAAAGCCAAGGAAAAAGACAATAGAACACCAAGTTTAGAACAAAAAGTCCTCCAAAATCTGGAAACAAACTGGACTCCTCTGTCAGACACAATGTTCTCAGGAATGCCATGTAACCGAACCACGTGCTGAAGGAACAAAGGCACCAATTCGGAGGAGGAAGGCAACTTAGGTAATGGCACAAGATGTATCATTTTGGAAAACCTATCACAAATCACCCAGATAACTGTCATTCTCTGAGAAACAGGGAGGTCGGAAATGAAATCCATAGAAATATGGGTCCATGGTCTCTTGGGCACAGGCTATGGCATCAACAAACCACTAGAGCGAGAGCAAGGCTTGGAGCGAGAGCAAGTCCCGCAGGACTGTACAAATTCCCTGACGTCACGAGACAAAGTAGGCCACCAAAAGGACCGACTCACCAAGTCTCTGGTACCAAAAATTCCGGGATGACCGGCCAACGCGGAACAATGAATCTCAGACATCACACTCTTTTTCCACCGGTCTGGGACAAACAATTTCCCAATAGGGCAGCGCTCGGGTTTATCCTCCTGACACACTTCCAGAGCCAGTCTCAAATTGGGCGAGATGGTGGAAAGAACTACACCCTCTTTCAAAACAACAGCAGGATCAGATAACTCATGAGAGTCCGCAAGGAAACTCCTCGAGAGGGCATCCGCCTTAACATTCTTAGTGCCAGGAAGAAAGGAAACCACAAAATTAAAACGTGTGAAAAACAAGGCCCACCTGGCCTGTCTAGGCTTAAGTCGCTTGGCTGATTCCAGATAAACCAGATTCTTATGGTCCGTGAGGACCACCACCTGATGTTTGGCTCCCTCCAGCCAATGTCTCCACTCTTCAAAAGCCCACTTCATGGCCAATAACTCCCGATTACCCACATCATAATTACATTCAGTTGGAGAAAATTTTCAAGAGAAAAAGGCACAAGGGTTACTTTTAGAGGTCTCTGGATCTCTTTGGGACAAAACGGCACCTGCCCCAATTTCAGAGGCATCAACCTCCACCTGAAATGGCAGGGAAACATCAGGCTGCCGTAGAACAGGAGCAGAAGTGAATCTCTGCTTAAGTTCCTGAAACGCAGAGACTGCCTCAGGAGGCCAATTCACCACATCAGAACCCTTTTTGGTCAAATCAGTCAATGGTTTAACAATAACAGAGAAATTACCAATAAATTTACGATAAAAATTGGCAAAACCCAAGAATCTCTGAAGAGCCTTTAATGAAGTAGGTTGGACCCAATCACAGATGGCCTGAACCTTGACCGGGTCCATTTCAATAACAGATGGGGACAAAATGAATCCCAGAAATGAGATCCTCTGAACGCCAAAAAGACACTTTGATCCCTTCACATACAGAGCATTCTCTCTCAAAATCTGGAACACAGTCCGAACATGTTTCACATGAGAGTCCCATTCATTGGAAAAAATCAAGATATCATCCAAATAAACAATCAGAAATTTGTCCACAAAATCCCTGAAAATGTCATTCATGAAGGACTGGAAGACGGAAGGAGCATTAGTGAGCCCAAAGGGCATCACTAGGTACTCAAAATGCCCCTCTGGGGTATTAAATGCCGTCTTCCATTCATCCCCGTGCTTAATGCGAATAAGGTTATACGCCCCCCTGAGGTCAAGCTTGGTAAACCATCTAGCACTTTTCACCCTGGAAAACAGGTCAGAAATCAAGGGTAACGGAAATTGATATTTCACAGTGATATTGTTCAAGAGACGATAATTAATACACGGTCTTAATGAACCATCCTTTTTGGCCACAAAGAAAAAACCGGCACCCAAGGGTGAAGAGGATGGTCTGATATGACCCTTCTCCAATGACTCCTTGATATAAGACCGCATAGCGTCATGTTCAGGTACAGACAAGTTAAAAAGGCGACCTTTAGGGAATTTACTACCAGGCACTAATTCAATAGCGCAGTCATAGCTCCTATGGGGGCAAGGATGCAGATTTACTTTCGCTAAACACATCAGAAAAATCAGTCAAAAAGTCAGGAACATCCTGAGCCTGGGGAGAGGCAGAAAAAACAGGAGTGTTGGCATTAACACATTGGCAGCCCCAACTGGTTACAGACACAGATTTCCAATCCAAAACAGGATTATAAGACTGTAACCAAGGGAAACCTAGTACAATAATGTCATGCAGATTATACAGCACCAAAAATTTGCAACTCTCCTGATGATCAGGTTAGACCCTCATTATCACCTGAGTAGAGAACTGGGGTTTATTCTCAGCCAAGGGGGTAGAATCAATCCCCAGTAGGGGAATAGACATCCGTAGGGGTATCAAGGGAAACCCACAATAACATATTTTACATTCTCTGACAGACAATTCCGAAAAAGGGCTGCCAAAGCATCATCATTCCATTTGGTCAGGACTTCCCACTTTCGAAATTTCTGACAGTATAACTCAGCGTCCTCAAGCCCCTGATTTAATGCCTTCAAGGTTTTTTCAGCTCGATCAGTGACATTAGGTTCATCGTACAATAACCCCAGAGCCAGAAAAAATGCATCAACATTACTCAAAACAGGGTCCCCAGGTGTCAGGGAAAAAGCCCAATCCTGAGGATCGCTGCGCAGGAGAGAGATGACAATTTGAACCTGCTGTGCTGCGTTCCCTGAGGACTTAGGTTTTAAGGCAAAAAACAACTTACAGTTATTTTTGAAATTCAGAAATTTAGCTCAATCCCCCAAAAACAAATCTGGCATGGGGATCCTAGGTTCCACAGCAGGCAACCCTGCAAGATAGGTAGCAATACTCCGAACTGCAGTGGCAAGCTGATCCACACGGCCAGACAACTGTGCAAACTCCATTGAGAGAAAAAAAAATCCTCAGCACCCAGAGAAAAAGAGGGAAGAAAAAAAAAATGCAACAAACAGAAGAAAAAAAAATCTCTGACAACTCTGACAATTTTTTTTTTCCACACTATTCTTCCCTTCTGTGAGTACCATATAATTTTCAGTTAGGCCGGTGATAATGTTATGATTTGGTAACTGAGGAGAGCAGGCAAAAAACGGCAATACACCAGAGAGGTTGGAATCTACTGGATTGCAGTACCCTGACTGACCAACAAAACTAAAGGCAGCGGTGGAGCGTTCCTAAGTTGGTCCTAGACGCCTCGTCACAGCCTGAGAGGTTAACTACACCTAAAGATAGAAAGAGGAAAGCTATCTGCCCCGGAGCAGATCCCCAAAGAACATAGGAAGCCCCCAAACATATAATGGCGGTTAGACAAGAGGAAATACAGACACAGACAGAAAATAGTATGAGCAAACGCTGGGGCCCAATCTACCTGGACAGAAAAGGATAGGAAGGACACTTACTGCAATCCCAAAAAACCCTACAAAATACCAACTCTACTAATTGCAAAAACACCTGAGATCACACGACCTCTACCACCTAAATTAGTTCTCTGTTGTCACAAAACTAAGCCGCAGCAACTGAAAAAACTGGAAAAGGCAAATGAACAAATAACAGTGGCTCAGATAAACTGAGAGGAGCACAAGCCCCCGGAGGGGACCTGGCTGACCTCCACAGAAGTGCAGGGACAATGCAAAAAGCAAGTACAAAAATAAAAACAGAAAAATCTTATCTGATAGCAGAAGATGCAGGCAAGACTCAGCAAACTTCCAAGAGAACCAGGAACCACAGTTTAGACAAGAACAATTGATCACCGGCAACCCTGATGGGAGGGAACCTCCCTTATATAAGACCAGTCTGTAACTCCTGATTGCCAATCTTCACAATCTTCATTGAATGGTTCAGCACTGTTTGTAACCACCAGAGGGAGCCTCTGCTCAGAATTCATTTCTAACACATTCACAACAGGAGACATTGGCTGGAAAGAGCCAAACATCAGGTGGTGGTCCTCACGGACCATAAGAATCTGGTTTATCTCGAATCAGCCAAGCGACTTAATCCTAGACAGGCCAGTTGGGCCTTGTTTTTCACACTTTTTAATTTTGTGGTTTCTTTTCTTCCTGGCACTAAGAATGTTAAGGCGGATGCCCTCTCGAGGAGTTTCTTTGCGGACTCTCCTGAGTTATCTGATCCTACTGTTATTTTGAAAGAGGATGTAGTTCTTTCCGCCATCTCGCCCAATTTGAGACTGGCCTTGGAAGGGTGTCAGGAGGATAAACCTGAGCGCTGCCCTATTGATAAATTGTTTGTCCCAGACCAGTGGAAGAAGAGTGTGATGTCTGAGATTCATTGTTCCGCGGTGGCTGGTCATCCCGGGATTTTTGGTACCAGAGACTTGGTAAGTCGGTCCTTTTGGTGGCCTACTTTGTCTCGTGACGTCAGGGAATTTGTGCAGTCCTGTGGGACTTGCTCTCGCTCCAAGCCTTGCTCTCGCTCTAGTGGTTTGTTAATGCCATTACCTGTGCCCAAGAGGCCATGGACCCATATCTCTATGGATTTTATTTCCGACCTCCCTGTTTCTCAGAGAATAACCTTTATCTGGGTAATCTGTGATAGGTTTTCCAAGATGATACATCTTGTGCCATTACCTAAGTTACCTTCCTCCTTCGAATTGGTGTCTTTTTTCCTTCAGCACGTGGTTCGGTTACATGGCATTCCGGAGAACATTGTGTCTGACAGAGGAGTCCAGTTTGTTTCCAGATTTTGGAGGACATTTTGTTCTAAACTTGGTGTTCAATTATCTTTCTCCTCTGCTTTTCATCCTCAGACCAATGGACAAACCGAGAGAACAAACCAGACCTTGGAGACTTTATTGAGATGTTTTGTGTCTGCTGATCAAGATGACTGGGCCTCTTTTTTGCCTTTGGCTGAGTTTGCTCTTAATAATAGGGCTAGCTCTGCCACCTTGATGTCTCCATTTTTCTGCAATTTTGGGTTTCACCCTCGATTTTCTTCGGGACAGGCCGAGGCTTCTGTCTGTCCGGGTGTTGACTCTGTTGTGGAGCGAATGCAGCAGATTTGGGACCAGGTAGTGGAGAGGTTGTCTCTCTCTCAGGAGAAGGCCCAACGGTTTGCCAACCGGCATAGGACTGATGGTCCTCGGTTTAAAGTGGGGGACTTGGTTTGGTTGTCCTCAAGAAATATCCCTATGAGGGTTGCATCTCCAAAGTTTAAGCCCAGGTTCATTGGACCTTATAAGATCATGGAGATTCTTAATCCTGTTTCCTTCCGTTTGCTTCTTCCAGGGACATTTAAGATCCATAACGTGTTCCACAAGTCCTTATTGAAGAGGTTTGTCGAGCCAGTGGTTCCTATGGCTGTGCCTCCTGACCCTGTTTTGGTTGAGGGTAATCTGGAGTATGTGGTTGAGAAAATATTGGATTCTCGTTTTTCTAGACAGAAACTCCAGTATTTGGTTAAGTGGAGAGGTTATGGTCAGGAGGACAATTCTTGGGTGTTTGCTTCGGACATCCATGCTAGGAGACTGATCCGTGCCTATCACCGAGCTCATCCTGACCGGCCTGGTTGCACAAGTGAGGGTTCGGTGACCCCTCCTCAAGGGGGGGTACTGTTATTAATGTGCTAGAGATGGTTTCTGAGCAGAGGCTCCCTCTGGTGGTTACAGACAGTACTGAACCTTTCAGGGAGGAATGGCAATCTGGGTTCATTGACTGGTCTGATATAAGGGCGGTTCCCTCCCATGAAGGTTGCCGGTGATCAATTGTTCTTGTCTCAATTGTCGTTCCTGGTTCATTTGGAAGTTTGCTGGAGTCTTGCCTGCATCTCCTGCTTTCAGATAAGATATTTTTTGCTTTTCTTTTTGTGCTTGCTTTTTGCATTGTTTTCTGCACTTTTGTGGAGGTCAGCCGGGTCCCCTCCTGGGGCCTGAGCTCCTCTCAGTTTATCTGCAGCCACCGTTATTTGTTCATTTGCTTTTTCCTGTTTTTTCAGCAGCTGCAGCTTGGTTTTGTTCACACTGAGATCTGATTTAGCGGGTGGTGAGATCGTGTGATCTCAGTATTTTTGTAATCAGAATTGTTGGATTTTTGTAGGGTTTTCTGGGTTGCAGAAAGTAATCTCTCCTTTCCTATCCTATTTAGTCAGCTTGTGGCCCCAGCGTTTGCTCAATCTATTTTCTACCTATGTTTGTGTTTTCATCTTGTCTAACCGCCATTATATGTTTGGGGGCTTCCTATTTTCTTTGGGGATCTGCTCCGGGGCAGATAGCTTTCATCTTTCTGCCTTTAGGTGTAGTTATCTCTCAGGCTGTGAAGAGGCGTCTAGGATCAACGTAGGAACGCTCCACGGCTACCTCTAATTGTGTCGTTAGTTTAGGAATCTGCAACCCATCAGTTACCAACATCTCAGGTGTTCTGCTGCCCTGCTGTTGTTCCTGTCCTCCTCAGCTACCGAAACACAACAATAGTGTTCGAAATGAATAGGGAAGATGTGAATTTGGGTGGAGAATATTTTGGCATGGGGGGCCCATGGATTTAGTGATGGACTCTGGCCAAATATGTTTCTAGAGCCATAGTAGAAGATGAAGATGTAGACCTCATCATGAAGTAGTTATTTCTCATGTCACATGTAATGAAAATCTCCCGATTCCAGTGTCGGTAAGCCTACTTTCACACATCAGTTTTTTTGCATTAGGCTTAATCCTGATTTTTTTTTAAAAACCGGATCCATTTTTTTCTACCGCCAGATCTGTTTTATTGTCATTGACTTATATTAGTGCCGGATCGCACTGCACAGCCTCCCGTTTCGTCCATTTTTTTCCAGATCCGGCAAAAATTTCAATTCCGGTGGCCAGAAAAAACGTCTCTAGCAACTGTTTTTGTTTCCGGCAAAAAACCGGTCAGGGGCGGAAGCGGCGCTACCGGCTCTTTGCTACAATGCAAGTCTATGTGCGCCGCATCAGGTAAAAGACTGATCCGGTTACCGCATTCCGTTTTTCCACTTTGAGCATGCCTGGTCTCTCTCTCTGTAAAATAATAAATCTCCTCATATGATTCTCTTATCATCTCCAGTAATTGTATTATTACACAGGATTTTTATGATGTTAAATCGGCTCATCTTCTTCTCCTTCAGGTCTCTACAATATCGGATCCTCTCTGTGAATATCTTCTGTACAAGAGAATTTTTCTTATTTACCTATCAAAGACAGATGTGGACAGAGACAAGATGGCGGAGAAGATATTACACCTCACACTAGAGATCCTCTTCCGGCTTACTGGAGAGGTGAGAGATTCTGAAGACGTCACATTACATCATTCTTATCTATGGGAATAACATATGGACAGAACTGGAGAGGTGAGGACTCTGGAAATGTCTGTAGTGAGATTTATTAATGTGTTTCTCCATAACCAGGATTACACAGTGGTGAAGAAGACTGTCAGGACCCTGTGTCTGAGGGATGGGCAAGACCCCAGAGTCCAATCATGAGGCCTCAATCTCACTCCCTGATGCATGAGGGCATCAATGACCAGAATATCCTAGAACTCATCTACAAGATGATTGAGCTGCTGACTGGAGAGGTGACAATGCTGGGAATGCTGGAACATTATACGCTATGAAGGGGATAGGGGGATGACTGTATCATTTTATGTGTCAGGTTCCTGTAAGGTGTCAAGATGTCCTTGTCTATTTCTCCATGGAGGAGTGGGAGTACTTGGAAGAACACAAACATGTGTACAAGGACGTCATGAAGGAGGTTCTCCAACCCCTTTCAGCACGAGGTAATAGACAGGACTAAATACACATGGCCTATAATTATCTGTATGAAAATAATTAATTCAGTCCCTGTATGTGTTTCCTCCAGATCTTTCCATTCAGAGGACAACACCAGAGAGATGTTCCCGTCCTCTTCTTCCTCAGGACTGTAAACAAGAAGATCCCAATGTTCCTCAGGATCATCAGGTAGATGGAGAGAAGGTGTCATGAGATATTCCCTGTGATGTGTAGAGGGCTGTGAAGGTCTTGTGCTCAGTCTTTTATCCACCAGTATTATATGTTTTATACTTGTGTAATGAGAACGGTGGAGATGGCAGGATTAGAGCTGATCATAGATGGGATTTCTCCATCTGTCTGTGAATTTTAACAATATTTGTTTCAGGGTGAAGATCTGACCCACATTAATACTACAGAGACATATGTGAGGGATGATGAGCAGTGTAAAGAGGAGATTCCTACATATGACTACCCAGGTGAGTAGTAAACACTAAATGCAGAGAAGTCACAGATTCTTCTCAGTAACAGACTGTGGCTGCTTTATTGATGGTGTAGTCCATATCACAATCAAGTGATCACTATTTTGCCTCTAGACCATAACTATCTCCTCTTCTCAAAACTGGTCAAATGGCTTTGGACATTGAAAGCCCTTTTCTATAGAACTTACAACCTGGGGATCCACCTACCCCCTCTGGGCTTAGAAGATACCCGCCGTTACCTGCCCAGATCTGTAAACTGCAAAGCCAAATGACAGCGTACGTAGAATGTGCTGACAAGTTAGAAAATTACTTGAAGAAAAATATGATGGGCCTGTAAGAGAAAGCGGAGGTTAATGATGCTGTTGACTTCCTAGAACCCTGATATCTTATTGGATGAATCTACCTTCTCTCCCTTCTGTGCTGCTGAATGTCTCATATGGTCCCTACAAGACCAGGTCCAGGCTTTCTGACTAAACTTCACTTTTATGATCAACAATATTAAATGTGCAGTGAGGGCCAAGTGTGAATTTCTGCAAAATAACAACAGTTTCCCTTTATCCTGATTTTTCAATTTCTTTTAAAACTCATTAACTTCAAACAGGTTTGAGATAAACTACATAAAAAACATTACACCTGTGCCATGATATCCAAAAAGAAAAAGCAGCAACAGGCAATAATGTTCCTGGGTGCCATGCTTCCCAGGTAAATACCAAACCTTCAGTATAGAGGACAAAAAATGTAAGCAGCACACCAGTTAGAGGTGGAAAAAAAGTGCTGTTTAATAGCACAGATTGGCGACGTTTCGGCTCAGGAAGTGAGCTTTTTTCAAGCCATGATATACTGTATCTATAACCTGTGCGTGGCTGATGTCTGTAATAAAAATTTATTCACACCTGCAGGAGATGTGTTGTCATGGCTCGAGCCCTGGCTTCATGGATTCACTCTATGTTATAAATTACATTGCGGTATATTTTCGATCATAACAAATTCAAATTACTGCACAATCTCTCCATAAATAGGGAGCATTATTAGTTACTCTACTCTACAGAACTCATAGTAGCTCCAAAGGTTCACCATAAATGAGTGCAATTCCAGTTTAGTGTTGGGGTTCTCCCTTCACACATACCGTATATACTCGAGTATAAGCCGACCAGAGTATAAGCCGACCCCCCTAATTTTGCCACAAAAAACTGGGAAAACGTATTGACTCGAGTATAAGCCTAGGGTGGAAAATGAGGCAGCTACTGGTAAATTTCTAAATTAAAAATAGATACCAATAAAAGTAAAATTAAAGTAGGTTAAATGTTTTTGAATAGCCATATTGAATCAGGAGCCCCATATATTATGCCCCATATGCTATTCCATATATTATGCCCCATATTCTGCCCTATGTATTATGCCCCATGTATTATGCCCCAAATGCTGCACATGTATTATGCCCCATATTCTGCCCTATGTATTATGCCCCATGTATTATGCCCCAAATGCTGCCCATGTATTGTGCCCCATATGCTGCCCCATGTATTATGCCCCATATGCTGCCCATGTATTGTGCCCCATATGCTGCCCATGTATTGTGCCCCATATGCTGCCCTGTTATGAATGTGCTGGAGATGGTTTATGAGCAGAGGCTCCCTCTGGTGGTTGCAGACAGTACTGAACCTCACAGCGAGGAATGGCAATCTGGGATCACGGACTGGACTGATATAAGGGAGGTTCCCGCCCATGATGGTCGCCGGTGATCAATTGTTCTTGTCTCAATTGTGGTTCCTGGTTCATTTGGAAGTTTGCTGAGTCTTGCCTGCATCTTCTGCTTTCAGATAAGATATTTTCTGCTTTTATTTTTGTGCTTGCTTTTTGCATAGTTCCCTGCACTTCTGTGGAGGTCAGCCGGGTCCCCTCCTGGGGGCCTGTGCTCCTCTCAGTTTATCTGAAGCCACTGTTATTTGTTCATTTGCTTTTTCCTGTTTTTTCAGTGGCTGCGGCTTAGTTTTGCTACACCAGAGATCTGATTTAGGTGGTAGAGATCGTGTGATCTCAGGTGTTTTTGCAATCAGAAGAGTTGGTATTTTTTAGGGTTTTTTTTGGATTGCAGTGAGAATCCTTTCCTGTACTTTTCTGTCTAGACAGATTGGGCCCCAGCGTTTGCTCATTCTATTTTCTGTCTGTGTCCGTGCTTCTTCTTGTCTAACCGCCATTACATGTTTGGGGGCTTCCTATTTTCTTTGGGGATCTGCTCCGGGGCAGATAGCCTTCCTCTTTCTGCCTTTAGGTGTAGTTATCTCTCAGGCTGTGACGAGGCATCTAGGATAACGTAGGAACGCTCTACGGCTACTTCTAGTTGTGTGGTTAGTTCAGGTTACTGCAATCCAATAGGTTCCAGCCTCTCTGGTGTATTACTGTTTTTGCTTTTTCTCCTCAGCTACCTAAACATAACAGTATCACCGGCCAAGCTAAAATTATATGGTACTCACAGAAGGGAAAAATAGTGTGGAAAGAAAAAAAAAAAGTTGTCAGAGATTTTTATTTTTTTTTCACGTTTGTTGCATTTTTTCCCTCTCTTTCTCTGGGTGCAGAGGAGGATTTTTTTTCTCTCAATGGAGTTTGCACAGTTGGCTGGCCGTGTGGATCAGCTTGCCACTGAGGTACGGAGTATTGCTACCTATCTTGCTGGGTTGCCGGTTGTGGAACCTAGGATTCCCATGCCAGATTTGTTTTTGGGGGATCGGGCTAAATTTCTGAATTTCAAAAATAACTGTAAGTTGTTTTTTGCCTTGAAGCCTAAGTCCTCAGGTAACGCAGCACAGCAGGTTCAAATTGTCATCTCTCTCCTGCGCGGCGACCCTCAGGATTGGGCTTTTTCCCTGACAACTGTGGATCCTGTTTTGAATGATGTTGATGTATTTTTTCAGGCTCTGGGGTTGTTGTACGATGAACCTAATGTCACTGATCATGCTGAGAAGACCTTGTTGGCATTAAGTCAGGGCTGTGAAGCCGCTGAACTGTACTGTCAGAAATTTCGAAAGTGGGCAGTCCTGACCAAATGGAATGATGATGCTTTGGCAGCCCTTTTTCGGAAGGGTCTGTCAGAGAATGTAAAGGACGTTATGGTGGGATTCCCTGTACCCTCTGGTGTCAATGATTCGATGTCTTTGGCTATTCAAATTAACAGACGTTTGCGTGAGCGAAGAGGTATGCATGAGATGGTGTTGCCTTGTGGGCCAGCTCCTGAGCCCATGCAGTGTGATGGAGTGACTTCTGGGGCTCAGCGTCATGAATTTCGAAAGCGCAATGGGTTATGTTTCTACTGTGGTGATGCCTCTCATGCTATTTCCATCTGCCTTAAGCAGAGAAGACGTTTTGCGCGCTCAGTTGTCTTGGGTAGTGTTCAGACTAAATTTCTGTTGACTGTTACCCTGATTTGCTCCATGTCCACATTTTCGGCTCAGGCTTTTGTTGATTCAGGAGCAGCTATTAACCTGATGGATTTCGACTTTGCCAAACGTTGTGGGTTTCCCATGATACCCCTGCAGAAGTCTATTCCCCTACTGGGCATTGATTCTACCCCTTTGGCGGAGAATAAACCCTAGTTTTCTACTCAGGTGATAATGAGGGTTGAACCAGATCATCAGGAGAGTTGCAAATTTCTGGTGTTGCATAATCTGCATGACATTATTGTTCTGGGTTTCCCTTGGTTGCAGATTCATAATCCTGTTTTGGATTGGAAATCTGTGTCTGTGACCAGTTGGGGCTGCCAATGTATGAATGCTGGCACTCCTGTTTTTTCTGCCTCTCCCCAGTCTCAGGATGTTCCTGACTTTTTGACTGATTTTTCTGATGTGTTTAGTGAAAGTAAATCTGCATTCTTACCCCCTCACAAGAGCTACGATTGCGCTATTGAATTAGTGCCTGGTGGTAAATTTCCTAAAGGTCGCCTTTTTAATTTATCTGTACCTGAACACGATGCTATGCGATCTTATATCAAGGAGTCATTGGAGAAGGGTCATATCAGACCATCCTCTTCACCCTTGGGCGCCGGTTTTTTCTTTGTGGCCAAAAAGGATGGTTCATTGAGGCCGTGTATTGATTTTCACCTCCTGAATAAGATCACTGTGAAATATCAATATCCGTTACCCTTGATTTCTGATCTGTTTTCCAGAGTGAAAAGTGCTAGTTGGTTTACCAAGCTTGACCTCAGGGGGCGTATAACCTTATTCGTAGTAAGCACGGGGATGAATGGAAGACGGCGTTTAATACCCCAGAGGGGCATTTTGAGTACCTATTGATGCCCTTTGGGCTTACTAATGACCCTTCAGTCTTCCAATCCTTCATGAATGATATTTTCAGGGATTTTGTGGATACATTTCTGATCATTTATTTGGATGATATCTTGATTTTTTCCAACGACTGGGACTCTCATGTGAAACATGTTCGGACTGTGTTCCAGATTTTGAGAGAGAATGCACTGTATGTGAAGGGATCAAAGTGTCTTTTTGGCGTACAGAAGGTCTCATTTCTTGGATTCATTTTGTCTCCGTCTTTTATTGAAATGGACCCGGTCAAGGTTCAGGCCATCTGTGATTGGGTTCAACCTACTTCATTAAAGGCTCTTCAGAGATTTTTGGGTTTTGCCAATTTTTATCGTAAATTTATTGGTAATTTCTCTGGTATTGTTAAACCATTGACTGATCTGACCAAAAAGGGTTCCGATGTGGTGAATTGGCCTCCTGAGGCAGTTTCTGCATTTCAGGAACTTAAGCAGAGATTCATTTCTGCTCCTGTTCTACGGCCGCCTGATGTTTCTCTGCCGTTTCAGGTGGAGGTTGATGCCTCTGAGATTGGGGCAGGTGCCGTTTTGTCCCAAAGGGATCAGAGACCTCTAAGAATAACCCTTGTGCCTTTTTCTCTCGAAAATTTTCTCCAACTGAACGTAATTATGACGTGGGTAATCGGGAGTTATTGGCCATGAAATGGGCCTTTGAAGAGTGGAGACATTGGCTGGAAGGAGCCAAACATCAGGTGGTGGCCATCACGGACCATAAGAACCTGGTTTATCTCGAATCAGCCAAGCGACTTAATCCTAGACAGGCCAGGTGGGCCTTGTTTTTCACACATTTTAATTTTGTGGTTTCTTTTCTTCCTGGCACTAAGAATGTTAAGGCGAATGCCCTCTCAAGGAGTTTCTTTGCGGAATCTCCTCAGTTATCTGATCCTGCTGTTATTTTGAAAGAGGGTGTAGTATTTTCCGTCATCTCGCCCAATTTGAGACTGGCTCTGGAGGGGTGTCAGGAGGATAAACCTGAGCCCTGCCCTGTTGGGTAATTGTTTGTCCCAGACCAGTGGAAGAAGAGTGTGATGTCTGAGATTCATTGTTCTGCGTTGGCTGGTCATCCCGGGATTTTTGGTACCAGAGACTTGGTGAGTCGGTCCTTTTGGTGGCCTACTTTGTCTCGTGACGTCAGGGAATTTGTGCAGTCCTGTGGGACTTGCTCTCGTTCCAAGCCTTGCTCTCGCTCGAGTGGTTTGTTGATGCCATTACCTGTGCCCAAGAGGCCATGGACCCATATCTCTATGGATTTTATTTCCGACCTCCCTGTTTCTCAGAAAATGACTGTTATCTGGGTAATCTGTGATAGGTTTTCCAAGATGATACATCTTGTGCCATTACCTAAGTTACCTTCCTCCTCCGAATTGGTGCCTTTGTTCCTTCAGCACGTGGTTCGGTTACATGTGTCAAGATCCCGTCTGGGTTGGAGCCGATGTTACTGCAAACACTAGAGGAAGCAGAGGCAGGTAGCGTAGTCAGATGGCAGCCGGAGGTCGGTACACAGGAGAGCAGTGTTTGTAGCAATGGATCAGGCGGAGAGCGTAGTCAGGTGGCAGCCGGAGGTCGGTACACAGGAGAGCAGTGTTTGTAGCAATGGATCAGGCGGAGAGCGTAGTCAGAAGGCAGGCCGAGGTCGGTTCACAGGAGAGCAGTGTTTGTAGCAATGGATCAGCAGGAAACGCTTGACTAAAGGCTTGGAGCTCAATAATCTCGCAATGACACACCCACAGGGCCAGGTTTATATAGGGTGTGTAATTGGCAATCAGAGGCCCAATCAAAAGAGCACTAGGTGTAGCCAATCAGGAAGAACAGTCAATGGTATCTGGGTTCAGCAAGGAACTTTGCAGCCAGCAGAATAGCTCAGATGGTAGAGCTGCTGGCCAGTGGACAAGAGGTACTGGGTTCGACTCCTGACAGTACTCCCCTCCTTCCAGGATGGCCTCTGGACATCTCAGGAGCTGGCTTATCCGGGTACCTCTGATGAAAGGCTCTTGTTAGTCTAGGAGCATGGACGTTGTCCCTTGGTTCCCATGAATTTTCCTCTGGTCCATAACCCTTCCACTGCACCAGATACTGCAGTTTACCTCTGAATTTTCGGGAGTCCAGAATCTTATCCACAATGTATTCTTCTTCACCACGGATCCTTTCTGGTGGAGGAGGTGGCTGAATTCTTCCTGGAAACGGGTTTTCACAGAAGGGTTTGAGCAAGGATATGTGAAACACTGGATGAATCTTTAGATTGTTGGGAAGTTCCAAACGAAAAGCAACCTGGTTAATTTTTGCAGAAATTTGAAAAGGTCCAATGAATTTCTGACCCAATTTGGAGGATGGCACATGTGTCTTAAGGTTTTTAGTGGACAGCCAAACTTTGTCTCCAACCTGAAGAGCAGGGGCACTCTCCGATGTTTATCTGCTGCTTCCTTATATACTTCCTGGGTCTTGAGTAATATCTCTGATAATTCCTTCTGGGATTCCTGTAATTTTGCAAGCCTGTCATTTACAGCAGGAATGGGAGTGTTCACTGGCAGATTAGGGATAAATACTGGATGTACTCCATAATTAGCAAAAAAATGGGGTTTGAGATGTAGCGCTATGTATGGAGTTGTTGTAGGAAAACTCTGCTGTTGGTAAATAGTCCACCCAGTCATCCTGAAGATAGGAAATGAAGCAACGGAGGTATTGCTCCAAAGTCTGGTTCGTTCTCTCCGTCTGGCCATTGGACTGAGGATGGAAAGCGGTAGAAAGATTCACCGTGACTCCCAAGGCTGTACAGAAACTCTTCCAAAATTTTGACGTAAACTGAACGCCTCTGTCAGACACCACGCTGTCAGGAATTCCATGTAACCTGAATACCTCTTTGATTATCAGTTCTGCAGTTTTTTCAGCAGTAGGAATTCCTTCAGTTGGAATAAAGTGGGCCATTTTTGTGAGTCGGTCCACTATGACAAGGATGACTGTCATCTGTTTGGAAGGGGGTAGTTCCACAATAAAATCCATGGAAATAGATCCCCAAGGCCTGGATGGAACTGGAAGTGGTT